>JAFVLL020022240.1:0-16643 GCA_021397915.2 Tor tambroides
GTTCTTCAGTGGTTCTTTGGGGTGATTAAGGTGCTATATAGCACCACTGCCAAAGTACCTGTTAAGCCCCTTTAAAGGTTCTTTACGAGCCAAAGAACCACTGTTGGTGCTGTTTAGCACCATTTTTGTTGAAGAAATACAATGCAATACAATGGCACCTCTTATGGTTCTACATAGCACCATTTGACAAAGGTGCTGTATAGCAAGCACATTTATGGTGCTACATAGCACCAAAAGTGGTTCCCCTATGATTACGAGCCAAGAACCACTTTTAGTGCTATATAGCACCATTTTTTTTTAGAGTGTAGGCCTATATGTGTCACACATGACTGAAACAGAATATGTATTTTAAACGGAGATTATTCAATATAAAAATACTTTTGAACAATATGTTGTACTGAACAACTTGACAGCTTGAGTGGTGGCAAAAGGTACATAATATATTTTTCTAATATTTATATTATTTAAAACAAATGTAGATTTGTAGATTTAAAATGAAGATAAACATTTTATGATACTGGTGTTCTTGCTCGTGTCGCATTTTAGCCACGGACAAAAGACTTCATTTCCCAGCAACCCGTGGGAAAGGAGGAAATACATTTCAACTTTCACTTTAGCTTCACACGCCCATCACTAACATACAGCGGCAACAGTTTGGAATTATTGATTTGAATGCGTTTATAGAGATCAAAGAGCAAACAACGAACATTTTGGGCGTCATTGGATCGTAAGTTTTGCGTTGTGAGTTGTAAGATGCAGACAAAATATCAAAGTGTACGTTCATACCATATGATTGCCATACGCTTAAAATTTTGGAGAAACCCCCCCAAAACAAGTTAAAACATCTGCTTTCCGCTTCTAAATTGTAGCATACTTTTCATGAATGCAATTACGTGCAATAGTTCTTAGTATTATGACGCAAACGTTGTGACAATTGTTTTGTGGATATGATATGGAATTTCGTTCATATTCGGTTTCAGTGCAGTGCAGGACGCTTGTGTACATGGCCAGTGAATCCTGGTTGGAGTCTTCCCTGCGCCGTTCATCTAAACTTGGGCAGGAGGTGTTGGAAAAAGCAAAAAGACGGTCTATAAGCTGCTCAAGACCAAGACCACCCGTGCTCGATCACAATGAAAGGAATTCCGAGGTGTGTAGACTCAATTGGTTTGATCACTAAATGAGTGATGCCCATTACACAAATGCTTTAATTTTTCTTCCCCCTGTGTTACAGAGAGACATTTTACATTCAAACTTGGACCATGCTTTTGCAAAAATAGTGGAGTACATGTCAGAAACTACCAGACAATGCAAGGTGAAAATGCTTTATTCATTTAATTTAACTGTGTTGAGATTTGAATTCGAAAAAACATCCTGTACTTCTTTAACAGAAGTTTTATGAGACTGTGCACCTGGCTCAGCCCAGTGAGCGAGAACACATCTGTCGCTACCATTCCCAGCAGATGTTGAGGACTGCAGACCAGAAACAGAATGCAAGTCCAGCCATCAAACGAGACATTGTAAGTAGTGACCTTGACAAATATATATCATACTTTTTTGCCATTGTAGGGATTTTCACATGTGAAATAGATAACCCTGGGTCATATTAAACCCAGGGTTTATCTTAATTCACGTTTCACACTGCTCGTAATTTACCCGGTGTTAACAATTAATCCTGGGTATTCGTATGCTGACATTTCACACTGTACATTCCTAAACCCTGTGTTAATGTTCTTACTTGCATATTTGCAGTACCAGTGTCATTGATTGGACGAATGCAGCATGCAACCTGTTTACATGAAGCCCTACATAGGCTTTTGAAACTTAAACCATAAAAGCATTGTTAAAAAGTTGATTTTGAGCAGATAGGAACCATATTTACCCAGGCCATAGGTACTACATGTATTCAGCAAATCAACTTTTTAAAGTGGTTCATCTACATATTTGTTTGAAGGGCTCATCAGAACCAGAGGATTTCCTTATTGAAGTGTCTCCAGGCACCTATTCCATCACAGCAGCAATGCAGGACACAAAGGCACAGACGAAAACTGTCCACATCAATGCAGGAGAAAGCATGAGCCTTACATTCAACCTCTGAACCGCACCTGTGTGGGTGAAATTCAGTGCCTTAATTGAGGACTTCAGGATTTGCACTAAAATTGCAACTAAAACTAAATGCACTGACTTTGACTCTTCTTGATATCTTGCATTTTTAGTATTCATAAGTGTTATTGTTTAATACTCAGGAATATATATATATTTTTTTAATAGCAATAATGAATATATATTGAGCCACAGAAGCCATAATGAGATTCTGCCGCAATACAGAATATACATTTTATTTTACTTTGTTTATTCTTTAAAGTTTTAATAAAGTTTTGCATGATTTTACATAATATAGTCTTTTGTATTTAATTAGTACACCAACCATAGAATGTTTGATTTACAAACAAATATTATCTATATATATATTTTTTTTTAAAAAAATCAGCAAAAGCTCACTGACAATACTCATAACACTCTGAACTTTGGCTGTGGAACTATCAGTTTAGTTGGCTTTGAGCTGATTGCTACAGCTAGTGGTGATGGTGATAACTTCTGTTCAGTTGATCCAAATATTTCCCTCATATTAACTCCTCGTTTTGGTGAATCAGGAACCAGCTTAAATAAAGAGCTGTGATTGGTCGTCATAGAGTTATCTGTAAAGCTCCCAGAATTCCCAGTGCCTCTAGGCCAAGAATGGCTGACATTTGGAGACCTGACTGCTCTCCCTGAAATACCAAGAACAATGTGAGTCAGTACAAATTAAATATATTTTGTAATATATTTTGTATTTTCCGGCACTTGTATTAAAGGGTTACTCCACCCCAAAATGAAAATTTTGTCATTAATCACTTACCCCCATGTCGTTCCAAACCCATAAAAGCTTCATTCGTCTTCGAAACACAATTTAAGATATTTTGGATGAAAACCGGGAGGCTTGTGACTGTCCCATTGACTGCCAACTAATTAACACTGTCAAGGCCCAGAAAAGTATGATAGACATCGTCAAAATAGTCCATCTGCCATCAGTGGTTCAATCTGAATGTTATGAAGTGAAGAGAATACATTTTGTACGCAAAGAAAATAAAAGTTACTACTTTATTTAACAAATCGTCTCCTCCGCGTCACCGTAATGCCATTTTGGAGAATATCCGCTGGACGCAAACTGCGTACGCTGTTCTGTGTCAGCTGCGCCACACTGATACGTTTTCTACATTTATTTACGCTTTGATTTGAAAACAGCGTATCTGTGTGGTGCGGCTGACACAGAACAGAGACGCGGAGGAGACAAATTGTTAAAGTAGTAACTTTTATTTTCTTTGCGTACAAAAAGTATTCTCGTCGCTTCATAACATTCAGATTGAACCACTGATGGCAGATGGACTATTTTGACGATGTCTATCATACTTTTCTGGGCCTTGACAGTATTATTTACTTGGCAGTCAATGGGACAGTCACAAGCATCCCGGTTTTCACATAAAAATATCTTAAATTGTGTTCTGAAGTGATTAATAACAAAATTTTCATTTTGGGGTGGAGTAACCCTTTAAGACCAAATGGTTCTAAACAACATTTAGTTTGCTTGCACACTTTTGTACCATGTACCTATTGTTCAAAGGTTTGTGGTCAGTATGATTATAATTATTATGGATGATAATGATTTTTAATGATTATGCAAAAATACAGTAAAAACAGTAATATGGTGAAATCATTCTAATATGCTGTTTTGGTGCTCAAAAACAATTCTTATCAATGTTGAAAACAGCTGCATTGCTTAATATTTTGATACTTTTTTCAGGACTTTGATGAATAGAAAGTTAAAAAGAACAGCATTTATTGTAACATTATAAATGTCTTTGCTGTAAATTTTAATAAACTGAATGCATCCTTTCCAAATAAAAGTATTAATTACTTTAAAAAAATACTGACCCCAAACATTTTAACAGTAGTGTATATGCTAAAAATGAAGTCAATTCATGAAGTGTTTTTATTATTGTATTGTCTTTGTCCATTTCGATGGCTATATCGTAAATATTTTGTCATTACCTGGTTGCTTGTGCTGTGGTTCTGCAGAACCCCTTTTCCAGTATCTCCAGGCTGGTCTGGTCTCAGGATGAGTGTATGGCTTTCTCAGGCAGGAAATCTCTGTGTTTATTGATCGGCTCACCAGTTCTGACCTTGAAGGCCTGTGTTTTCCAGCTGCAGTATCCTCCTCATTCTCAGAGTCAGAAGTTGATGAGGAGGAAGATGAAGGCACTTGTGTCTGTTGAGAGCTCTGTAGTTCTTTCAGTTGGAGATCAACTTTCCTCTCCAGCTCATCTCTCCTTTGTTTATTCAGTAGTGGAGATGACATGAACTTTGGCCAGCATCTCCTCACTAAACAGTGGCATGGTGGAAAGGAGGACAGACTGTGGTGGTTGCACCGGTGACATGGAAATTCAAAACAATTCATGGTGCCACAGTGGGAAACCCTGGAGCAACATGGCCGGGATGAATAATGCTGGAGGTCTTTGATAATTTGCTCATAATGAGAGGCTGGAATCCATACTGCGAGCTGTTTGGGGACATGAATTGTCATCCCGTTCCAGAAGAGAACCTGGAGTCCCAAAAGACCTTCATCACCTGTTATGAGACAACACTTCTGAGACATTTTCCTAGGTTTATAGAGTTATGCATATCACTAATATGATGCTCACAAGTATTGGTTCAAAATTTGTATATAAATCTTACTTTTAAGCGGATCTCTTAGCTCCATACCGGAAATGACCCTTCCAGGCCCATATCGTCTCATGTCTGGCTCCCATGGTGCTAGAACGGTATCTCCTGGTATGATACTGTGCCTGTGTGCACTGGCTAGACTAACCATATCAGGCTGGCAGGTTTGCTGAACTGTATTTGTTTCCATAAAAGTATTTACTTCAGGTCCAAACTTATCAAACTCCACCATATAAAGATTTCCTCTGTCCTAGAGACAGACAAGAAATGTTTAATAAATTGTGATTATACATCTGAATTTGAACAAAAAAATTAAAATTTCAATTTGAATTGAAATTCTGCCTATATTTAAAGATATGCTTATACCTATCTGAGTAATATTTTTTTTTTATTTGAAATAAATGAATTTTTTTTTTTCCAGCAAGGATACATTAAATGGATCAAATGTGACAGTAAAGACATTTATAATGTTACACGGTTCATAATGTTACATGTATCACAGTTTCCTCAAAAATAACTGTTTTCAACAATAATAAATGTTTTTTGAATCTCAAATCAGCATATTAGAATATTTCTGAATGATCATGTGACACTGAAGACTGGAGGAATGACTGTTGACAATTCAGCTTTGCCATCACAGGACCAAATTACATTTATTATATTTTAAAATAGAAGTTATTTTAAATGAAATAATATTTCACAGCATTACTGTTTTACTGTGTTTTTGTTTTGTGTTGTGACTGGTAGTGTTTATGATGATGTTCTGTATATTTTCAGTACCTGATGTATGATTGTCCCCAGGTAGTAAAACCCATCTATCTCTCTCCTGGCTAACACACGGCAACCAGGAAAAAGCTCAGCACCTCGCATTACCCTTGCAGATACACATGATACTGTACTAAAAGGATTCATAGGGGAACACCTGTAAAAAAAAAAACGCCATAAATAATCACATTGTGGGATATATATTCCACACTGTAATCATTTATTGAGTTTTTTTCTGTCTTTCACTCTTTCGAATTACAAAAAAAACTTACCAGCATGGTACAGAACAGACACAGCTTGTGCAGTTGTAGTATTGGACCTGATTGAAGTCCACAGAACGCCATGGGTCCTCTGAATGTGATGGCTCTTGAATCAGGTCATCCGTTGAATGCAACAAACTGAGCTGTTTGACATTTTAAATCATTAAATGGCAAAAAAAAATCAAATCAAATCTGGATGAACTGTATAAGTGGTGGACACCATACAAACATTGATTCAACATCTTACCTGGTCCACATTGCCAGCTGAGTTGAGCATCATGACATAACAGCTTCCTCTAGTGATGGAAGTGATGCACTGCAAGAAGTCTGATATGTCAGTGTTCATGGGAGTCTTGTCAGATATGTAAAATGTTTTCACAGGGCGCATCACCAGGGTTGATACTGAAGCTAGACATTGTGGTGGGTTGTCTGGGAGACCGCTGGTCACCAAATGGACAGACTGACAGGCAGGGTCAGAGAATGCTAAGGCCAGTGCTGAGTGGAGGTCTCTGCCAGGACTTGTTTGTAATGTGTGGATCCAGCTCAAGGCTTCATAGACTACATCAGGAGTGCAGGGCATCATGTGAGAAGACCATGGTGTTGACTAGTAAAATATGAATAGATTTTAAAAAAGAAATGAATATAATTGTTATTAAATAGCATAAGTCTAGCCCTGCGATGGACTGGCAATCCATCCAGGGTTTCCACCCGGAATAAGCAGTTTGAAAAATGGATGGATGGTTGGAAAATACTGGCCTTTTGAGTATTCCTATTGAATTTGATATGACGTTTGAATGTAATAAATTCAGTAAATAAAAAATAATTTCTATTATATTGTATTTAAAACTTTTTTTAAATAAACCAAACATATAGCATAATCAGTACTGAAGACAATAATACTGCATGGACAAATTCTTTTTTTTCCAGAGTGATTCATTGTAAATTTACCTTGTATGAAAAGCTGATAATGTTGAAGAGCGAATCTCTGAGTGAAGCTTTAGTAATCAAGGTTTGAATAATAAGATTCTTCACTAGCCCCAGAAAGCCATTCATTCCCACAGAGGAGTCCAAAACGAAGGTGACATTTCTGCCTTTACCCATGAACAAGGGAAGGACACTTTGGCTGTGAGACACCTGAGGACTTGATGACATTGTCAAGTCTGACAGAATAACCTGCAACACAATTGATTTTGCTCAGTTATAGTTGACTTAAAGACCAATCTGACTAGCTTCTGGTAACACAAATAGCTTTTTTCATCTTTTTGGATAGTTAGCAAATGTAAGAATGAGAAAATACACACACACACAAAAAACAAAAAGTATTCATACCTTTCTTGATCCCTAGAACACACTTGAAAACTGTAGCAATTTTTGTTCTGTACCTAGTAATGATCCACTGAACAATGATTCCTGTCTCTACTGTGTACTGAGGTTGCCATAGTGAACCACTGACCAGCCTTAAACTATTAGTATGCCATTACATCCATCTAGTGGTGACAGAGAGCATCTGATGTGCACTTGGGAACAAAAAAGGGATAATTTACACAAAGGGATAGGTCACACAAAACTGAAGATTTGTCATAATTCACTCACCCTCAAGAACTTTCTTTCTTCTGCTGAACACAAAAGAAGATAATTATTTTGAAGAATGTGGGTAACCTAACAGTTTCTGGTCCCAACTGACTTCCACATTTGTTTTTCATACTATGGAAGTCAATGGAGACCAACAACTGTTTGGTTACTCACATTCTTCAAAATATCTTCTTTTGGGTTCAGTAGAAGAAATTCATTCATGAGTACATGAGGACAGAATTTTCATTTTTGAGTGAACTATCCATTATATCATTCCAAATCTGTATGCATTTATTTATTTATTTATTTTCCTGTGGAATATAGAAGGTATTTTATAGAACCAAACCGTTTTAGTAACCATCGACTTTTTTTTTTTTTGGAAACATTTCTCAAAATATCTTTATGTTTTGTTTTGTAATTACATAAGGGTGAGTAAATGACAGAATTTTTTATGTATCCTTTAAATACATAATATACATGGAAATTTGCTACTAAAAACACAGCTACATGCAGAATTTAAATCTCTATGTGAAATATTGCATAGTAAGTACAGTGATTGGTTTGAATGTTTATGGTTTTATTTATATGTTTGTATGATCCACTCTACAGGCACTGCTTTCATTGAGGCTCTTGAAATGACTTTTACCCTCTAGCATTTGGACAGTAAGAATATTTCGGGTTCAAGAAGCTGCAGTAATAGTAAAAAGAAAGGGTGAAACTTTAATAAATGTGGTTTGACGAGAAGTGCCACTGAATGTCATTCTACACCAGAAATTGGCACCTGAACCTGATTTCAGAACCTGAGTGCCATGACGTCCGTCCCGTGACAGACTCTCAGTCCAAAAATAGACTCATGTGCTTTCATCTCCTCTTCCACAGATGCTGAAATGTGAAGAAGACACTGAGGTGAGAAAAGCTGATGAAAAATACATGTTTTGGAAAAAGGACCCAACTTCGACAGATTAAAGAATATTGCAAAAGCAGAAACGTAGCCCTCTGACATCACAGAGAAAACTCAAATAATCATTCCTTCATTTGCAAGTCTCCTGCTAAAATGGACTCAATACACATTGTATTGGAATTTACACATATTTTATATAAAAACTTAAAACTGAACTGTTGTCTTTCACCTTTATTTTATTATTTGTGCCAAGCGATACATACTGTTGCTGCGCAACATCCCTCATGTTTTATTGTTCAAAATGTTCTCAGAAATTGTCTTATTGCACCACTTTAACTTTAAAATTTAGAGAAAATATTAATTTAAAAAATATATATTTAAATCTGAAAATATTTTAATACTTTAATATATTTTTTCATTATATTTAATTGTATTTATTTTTAAACATTACTGATTTGTATTGCTTTTATTTTTGCATAAACATCTCATATTAAAATGATATAAAAATAAGCAAGGAATAAGAATTTATATCCTTCTGGAATAAAAATCTTCATAATTTGAAAAAGAGTATTCCATATTCTTTTTCAGACAAACAGAGAAGTCTATTCCAACAGCAAAAGTTGAAGCCTTTACTGCACTGCATTGCCCATGCATCCTCACTCCAGCCATGACATAATGTAATTCAAAATGGCTACCAAGCCTTCCGTGACACACTGTAAAAATGTGCTGTTATAAAAACAATAAAACCACTGGTCACGTTATGGCGTTCGAAGAAATGTACACAAAACCCGCCGCATCTATCCGCCAAATGAATATGTCACGGGCAAACACTGCTGCGCTAGATTTGCTTATTCACGCTTGAACAATACACCCAACAGACCCGAATGGCGTCCCCAAGGTGCCCCTGAACATGAATTTCTGACAGCACGAATTCGCATGGACGGGCGTTTAGCCAATAGGAGCGCGGGACTAGTCTGCTTCAGCCAATCACATAAGCGTATTAAGAATCAGTGGAGGAACTCTTCCGTTATTCAGGTTCTGGGGTTATAGTTTCGGCATAGCGTTTCCTGCCCTGGTGCATGGTGGTCGAACGAAGGGATTGTTGGAAAATTTTCGGAGGTTAGTATATAAATGTGTTTTTACCCAGTGTGCCTTATTTCCTCAGACGCCGCTTAGCCGGAGAGCACGGCGATGGAAGTGTGGTGGAATTCGATGTGGATGAAGAACGAAATAAAATAGTGAAAATGCATCGGAAGCGGTGTTTTATTTATTAAAGGCAGTTGGACGCAGCGTTGTAATCGGTTGCAACATTGTAACATTCCGATTGTGATTGTCAAGTTACTGCAGCAACGAATTCAGTGTGGGCTAACGGTCGTTCCTTTATGTTTAACCGCCTTTATAAAGACACTATTGCTTTGCGTTAGTTTCGGGGATGGCATAGTTACATGAATCTCAACGGCGATTATAGTATTAGAATTATAGTATTACATTAGGAAGCGGCTAGAGTAAAACGCGAGCATTTTTGTAGCATATTTGCTAACATGTGAGAGTTAGCATGACAGATGTTCTGTCAAATAATAAAACGAAGGACTCATGAGCAACTTTAGCCGGGCGGCCTTTGCGTTCCGGTCTAAATAGTTATATACTCCTAGCGTTATTATTTACAAAGTTGTCTCGTTGCTGTTTGGCTAAAATGTAGATAAGTGATGAAATGCCCGTGTTAGCACAATATTTTTAATTCGGCACACTTGCCGAATCAAAAAAAAAAAGTATTTTTTAAAAATAATATTTTAATAGTGACAACTAATATTCCGTTACTGGTGGAAAAATATTTTTTTTCCCCATTCAATCCTTTGGGGATCTGTGGTTAACATTAACTTTTGATTAGTAGGGATTGTAGTTGTTGCTGGTGGTATCTATTCTAATTTTACCAGTACAAGTTGAACGGATGTTAGAATATGTTTCAGTTGGTACAAGTAACACGTAAATAGAAAGAGTTGTTTCTGAACTATAACATTGACTCATCAACTTATACTAATTGATGTATGAATCACAGATCCATAGTCACAACACAGTTACAATACAACAATAAAATGAATAAAGTATTTTTAAAATGTAAAAGTACTAGGATGTCAAAAATAGACTAATTTCAAGAAATGCATATTAAAATGACTATATAGGGTGCAACATGACCAAGTACAGTTCTAAACAGTATAGTACTGTTGTAGTAACAGTACTAATATTAAAAAAATCAGGCTATACAGGAGGAGTACACAAGTACAAAACTATTAATAACTATAAGAAAATAATATCCCCCCAATCTGTGTTTGCATTATGTAAAATGAGTATTGTTAAAATAATTGTCAAATAAATTTAGGGACATACGAATAGTTAATGGACGGTCTGACTTTTGTAAAATAACAAAAGAGAGTACTGAACAAACCCCCAAAAATCAAGGCCCTTGAATGCTTCTGGGTTTTAACATTAAGTATTTAATGGTTGTTGGTTGGTTTGTACAGGCAGATCATGCTCTTAGCCCAGGTGAATCGGGATACCCAGGGCATGGAGTTTCAAACTGTGGATGGGGACCCGCAACAGGTCACCCTTTGCCTAACAGAGGCAGTAACAGTTGCAGGTGAGATGGATGGGTATAATATCTCTGCAACAGTATTATATTTTGTGCATAGTACAATGCAGACTCATAATGGCCAACTGTTACTACACAGATGACAACATAGAGGGTATAGACACGGTGAGCTTGCAGGCCGTGACTCTGGTGGATGGCTCCACAGCATACATACAACATAGCCCTAAAGGTACTGAAACTACACACTTAGCATTACATTTGGCATTAAGCTATTAATCAGGTTATGCTTCAGACTGACTATTTCTATATGGAATAAATGTAGAAAAAAAATACTAAGACATTTTATTTACTCTTTTGAATTTGTCCTGTTTTCCATTTAGCATACAACAAATATTGTGTAGTTATAAAACCGGTACAAATTTTCTTGCTTGGTCACTACTCAGATCTTACAGCATATAATAGTTTCTTTCACAGAAAACAAAATAATGGAAGGACAAGTGATTCAGCTGGAGGATGGATCTGCTGCTTATGTCCAGCACCTACCAATGTCTAAAACAGGTATTTCATATGGATTTCATTCTGATAGATGGAGCTTTATGATCTGTGACTGTCTGATTGCGTTAGATAAGACACAGATGACTTCTGTGTTATAAAGACCACACAACATTTGCCCTTATGCTTTAAACTTATTTCTTAGGTGGAGAAGGATTGAGACTAGAAGATGGGCAAGCTGTGCAACTGGAGGATGGAACAACCGCTTACATTCATGCACCCAAAGGTCTGTCTCTAAAAATCTATATATTACTATGTATTGTGTGTCATACAGACACAAATTTTGGATTCATGATGAATCAAATGAGTAAGTCTCAATGTGTTTAATCTTTTTAGAAACATATGATCAGGGCAGCTTACAGGCTGTTCAGCTGGAGGATGGCACCACTGCATATATTCAACATATGCCTCCATCCAACACCATCTTGGCCATCCAGGCAGATGGTACTGTAGCAGACTTACAGACAGAGGGCACAATTGACGCTGAGACAATCAGTGTGCTGGAGCAATTCTCTACAAAGGTTAAGATCATGTCTCTTATTATTTATTGTGTGAGTTTATATGGTTTAGTTCCCTTATTATGACGGAAATTAATTTGAAATGGAGTGCTAAAACAATTTACACTTGTGTATATACTTTGTGTACTGTATATGATGTTCCTTATGTTAATTTGTATCATATTGCAGTTCATGTTTGTTTAGAGGAAGTGTTATCTGTGTGTGTACAGATGGAGGCCACAGAATGCAGTACTGGGTTACTTGGTCGAGGAGACTCTGATGGTGTGCATATGCAGGTACTGTCACTACTGATACTATTTTCTGCATAACTTATAAAATGAATGCTTTGAATGTTCATGAAGCAGTGACCCACTTTTGTGCACTTAGATTGTACTGCAGGGTCAAGACCGGTCACCTAGAATCCAGCATGTTGGGGAAAAGGCCTTCAGATGTGAACATGAGGGATGTGGAAAACTCTACACAACTGCTCACCATCTGAAGGTGAATTCATGCAAGACAGTACACATATTTCACAAATGTTTTGTGTTCGGATGTGTACATTTTCTCTGTAGTAATTTATCTACTTCTGAACTCACGTGGCTTTCTAAATATTTTTAGGTACACGAAAGATCGCATACTGGGGATAAGCCATACATTTGTGAACATATGGGTTGTGGCAAAAAGTTTGCAACAGGTAAAGATTTTCCCAAAAACAGTTGTTTTTTTCGCTTCCAATTTTTTTGTACATGCATTATTTTTCCTTCTGCTATCTTCAAGGGTATGGTCTCAAGAGTCACGTCCGGACACACACTGGAGAGAAACCGTATCGCTGTCAGGAGCTCAACTGCCTCAAGTCTTTCAAAACCTCTGGAGACTTACAAAAACACACAAGAACACATACAGGTGTTTGTCATATTTAACTGGCCTGTAATAATGGTTTCATCTCATTTAGAAAATGGTTGTCTTAAAAATATTTGTAAAATTTTGGTCTGTTTTTAAATTTGTTGTTTATGTTGCATAACTATTCATTTTGTAGGCGAAAAACCATTTAAATGTCCATTTGAAGGCTGTGGGAGATCTTTCACCACATCCAACATTCGTAAAGTCCACATCCGTACTCACACAGGCGAGAGGCCGTACTACTGCTCTGAACCCAACTGTGGAAGGGCCTTTGCAAGTGCCACCAATTACAAAAATCACATGAGGATTCACACAGGTACCTGTCCTATCTGCTCAAACTGCTTCCAACATCTAATAAAGCATAAATTTGAAAGAAACCATAAGCTTTGAGGTGCAAGCATTTTTTTTTCTTCACAAAAATAAGGTATAATTTCATACCATAAGCTCAAATGTATGTTTGTCTCATCATATTCAGGTGAGAAGCCTTACGTCTGCTCTGTTCCTGGCTGTGACAAGCGTTTCACTGAGTACTCCAGCCTGTACAAGCACCATGTAGTTCATACTCCCTGCAAACCCTACAACTGTAATCACTGCGGAAAGACGTATAAGCAGATTTCGACCTTAGCCATGCATAAACGCACAGCGCACAATGACACCGAGCCCATAGAAGAAGAACAAGAAGCTTATTTTGAGCCCCCAGCAGGTCTGTTTACTTAAATCTCCAGCTACAAACTATGATAATCTAATATTAACTAAAAATCTGAATTTTGAATTTGCATCTTTTTCAGAGGCTATTGATGACCCTGGGTTAATGTACACTCCAACAGTGGTGGAAGATGACTCTGGGTCTGAGCAGGTGTCAGGATCAGAAGTCATGGGACAACAGCATGTGGCTCTCATATCTCAGGATGGCACACAACAGGTCAGTGATGACCTAAATAAATTCCCACAAGTCCTATATTGATCACATACAACATCATCAGGGCCTATTTTATTCCATACTTCAGTACTGTACTTGTACTTTGCAGAACTAGAGTACAATCTATGGAAAGGTGGTGGATATACAGTTATTTTCCAGGTAGATACTTGTTGTCTTTTCTCTCTCAGGTTTTGTCTCAAGTAGATATGCAGGCTATGGGAGGCACGATTACCATGGTAACACAAGAAGGAACCACCATAACCATCCCAGCGCATGAAGCGATGCTTTCCTCAGGAGGAGCACATTCTGTTACTATGGTGTCTGCAGACGGCACTGAGGGACAGGTAAGTGTTGTTACTTTAAGGAATAGTTCACCAAAAAATGAAAATTCTGTCATTTACTCGTCCTCATGTTGTACCAAACCTGTATGAATTCCTTTCTTCTGTGGAACACAAAAAAAGATATTTAGAAAGAATGCTGGAAATCGATTACCATTTCAGAATTCCATTGCATTTTTGTCCATACTATGGAAGTCAGTGGGACCCCAAACTGTTTGGTTACCAACAATCTTCAAAATATCATCTTTCTTTTTCCACAGAAGAAACAACTGCATACAGGTTTGTAATGACAAGAAGATGAGTAAAAGATAACAATTTTCTTTTTTGGGTGGACTATCTCTTTAAATAGCTTGCATTCTACTGAGGGACTCTGTTACTTTACTAAATGCACACAGGTTGAGCTTATTGTGTAAACTTTTTTTCCTTTTTAGGTGGCTATTGTGACACCAGATCTGTCTGCGTACCAGACAGAAGAGGGGGAGCTTGTACAAGATCAGGAACAGCATGTGGTTTCCACAAGCCCACACCCAGTCACACTGCTGGCTACTTCTAACGGCACACACATAGCTGTTCAGGTATAGAATATATACACACCACACACATTATGGAATCTTCCTCTCACAGTCACATTTAACATGCTCAGTAAGGAGGGGTCGCAGAAGCTTAAATCATGTGTTTACTTTGCCTGAGAGTACATAATAAAACCTGCAGTTAATGCCATAAACCTTTAAGCTCCTTTTAAGGTGGGAACATGCAGTTATTCTCAAAAGACTAGACTGTTTGTTGGTGGGTTGCAACATTCTTTCCATTAGGTGTGTGTTTTTAGGATGTGTGTTATAGATGTAGGTCTCAACTGAATTTGTATTGGTTCTGTAGGTCTAATGTTTGGAAACTTTTGAAATTAAATGCGCTACGCATTTCAGCATGATATAAATTATATTATACTAACACAGCCGGCATTCATTTAAAATAAAAATTACTAGTTTTTTTTTCTAATGACTTAAGTGCATGAATGTGATTTACAGTTTTGTGGATCATTGAGAGAAAATGAGTGCAAAATGGGTGTACTGTAAACTTAAAATTGAAGTACACAAAATCAGTCACCAGTTTTATGCTCTTGATATCTAAAATTGTGGCTTGTAAATAAAACTATTTAATTAAGTATTGATTTGAGCTCTTAGTGTAATAACTGAGATATTAATAATTATGATTAGTGATTGTATCACTTGTCTTTTTGCACTAATGGACAACTAATTGAGCAAACTGGTCTAGTCCAGTCAACCTTGTATTGGTCTTTACACCGATGTGCCATTCAGTTCTGATTAATGAGCCTTCATTGCCAACAAAGGGTAAGTGTGTTGTTTTTTTAGAGGAGGAGGGTGACCCTGTGTTTGGTGGCTAGTGCCATTAAGCAAGATTGACTATTTTGAAATAATTTGTTGTACTGCATCTGTAAACAATTTTCATTAGATAAGTTTTATTAATTTTTTTTTTCACTTCCCCCTCTTAGCTCAGTGATCAGCCCTCTCTAGAAGAAGCCATCAGAATAGCATCAAGAATACAGCAAGGAGAAACCCCAGGCATGGACGACTAACTCGCATTGTAAAACTTATCACTGTGAACTAAACGTCTCAAGGGTGGGTGAATGTGTGTGTGTGTATGTAAGTAAGTCTGGCTGTTGAAAATCTGTCAAGCATCATAGTTTTTCATAATGCAGACATCATGATTGCTATATATCAAGATGATATTTTTGTGTGGATATGTACATAACTGTTTTAAAAGTAGAGTTTTTCTGTATATATTTGATTATGCTATTTTTTGCAAGCTGTTAAGAAAAAGTCTACAATTATGATTAAAAAAAAAAAGAAAAAATTAATAGTTTCATTGTATTGTATTCTTTGACTTAACATCACCCAATGCAGAGTGCGGTTTACAGATTTCAGTGTTTCAGTTTAAAGCACAAGAATCATAAACTTAAAAAAAAAATCTGGTAGCATTCATTTTATATTCACCATATACATTCTAGGGACTTTGCAAACATGATGGGGTTTATGTACAATACACTAAGAGACTGGAAAGCCCCACTGATATGTTGATGTAAAAAAAAAAAATCATTATTGAAACTAAGACTACGTTCACACTGCAGGCTGAAGTGGCCCAAATCCGATTTTTTGCCCAAATGTGACCCATATATCTGATTTTCTTATGACAGTCTGAACAGCACAAATCCGATTTTTTCAAATCAGGCCCAGGCCACTTTAATATGTGGTCCTAAATCAGATACATATCCGATGTTCTGCAATGCGACTTCAGTCTGAACGGCCATGTAGCATTTCATGCGGTTTTTACGTCACTGAAATGTGACAGACGTCACAATTCTGCGCTGGAGGAGGCGGGAAGATTAAAATCACAATGGCAGACAATATATAGACAATAATATCACTTCGTTATTTAGGCTCCGATTGCACATTAACTTAAAAATGGCTAAACACACGCTAACATGAGCAGCATCCATTTTTATTTCCACAAACACAGTGCGCTGCGTCTGACGTCACGTCTTCTTCTGCGCATGCGGGTCACTTCAGGGCCGTATACGG
>JAFVLL020022241.1:0-16365 GCA_021397915.2 Tor tambroides
AACATTTTTAATATTCACAAAAACCTTTTTTTTTTTTTTTTTTTTTTGAAAATCCTGTTTTTTTTTTTGCTACTTAACATTAATTTATAAACCATCATCCATTTTAACTGAAACATAAAGGTTGTAATACTAATGTAGTAAAAAATCATTTAATGTTGTTTTTTTATGTTTTTATGTTTTAATCAGTTTGAATGATAAATAACTGCTTAGAACCAGTTCAATTATAGATTTATATAATAATATATATAATAAAATAATATATAATATATATAGATACATATAATTAATTTTCAAAGAAATCTAAAATAAATCTTATAGATAATAGTATAACATTTCTATTAAGACATACTTATGTAGTGTTGCGGCACAAATAATAGAACAAATGCTTATGTGATGTGTCACGTGTTGGTTTCAGTTTAGTTCCTGTTTGTCCTTATTTGGGTTTTCCTGTTCTAGTTTTGTTAATCATCGTTTATTCCATTCACCTGTCTTGTGTTAATCATCTCGTTTGTTCCTTTGTCCCCTGTCTTTATAAGCCTTCAGTTTTGCCCTGGTCTTTGTCTCGGTTTGATGTAAGTTTAATGGAAATAGTGTGTTGATGTGTATTAAAGACTCCTTTTCGTTAATTCCTTCGTCGTGTGCCTTTACTACAACCACATCCCGTTACATGATGAGTGTGAATATAAGTTATTCAGCACATTTTCATATAACCTGATGCCAGCTTGGAAGCACCCACAGCCCAAGATTTTTTTATTTATTTACTTTTTTTCTAACATATTGTCTTCAGTACTATGACAATTTGTTTTTGCATTGCTGTATATGATCATTTGTACAAATATGTATATAATTATGTACATATATAACACTATGCTCTGTATTGTAAGTAAGAAATAAATAAATAAATAAATAAAAACCTAGTTAACGCTGTTCTAATACAAGCTGTTCTAATACAACACTTGTTCTAATACAAGCGACTGGGAGAGTGATGTTAAATTTGACAGTTCTCTATTCTGACTGCTGTTATCAATTTCTCTCTATTTTTTCCTCTTTTTGAAAGTCATGAAAACACTATTGCAAAGTTGTTCTTTTGCTATTTGAGCAAATGGGAACACAAAAAAATATATTTAATGTAAAAGTTCTAAAGGTTGAAGTGGACTCCAGCTTGTTAACTTAAATTATATTGTTGTTGTTTTCTGAGGTAAATGACATTACATTACTATTCACAAGCTGTTTTATTGATGGTATAAATTATTGTAAATAATATTTCAAGTCCATTCATAATTTGTAGACAAAACAATGTTTTTATTGCTGTTTTTAAATGTTAAATACATGTGAATAATGAAAGGTTGGACACCATAGATGTTTTTTACGGGGTAGGTGGTGGAATTTTCACATTAATTAACCTTATTCATGCAATAAACTACAGCCCCAATTCCAGAAAAGTTGGGACGTTTTGTAAAATACAATAAAATGAAGAATATGTGGTTTGTTAACTGTCTTTAAACTTAATTTAATTGACAAAGGTACCATTAAAAGTTATCAAATGTTTTCACTGACCAACTTAAATGTATTTTGTAAACATAAACAATTTTTAATTTTGATGGCTGCAACGTACTCCACAAAAGTTGGGACAGAGGCATAATAAAAGTGAAAATGTTATAGAATATCCAAGTTAAATTGTTTTGAAACAGTTCACAATAAGCAGGTGAATTGGTAATAGGTCAGGGTATCATGGTTTAGTTTATACGGAGCATCCTTTCTTTGCCAGCAAACCTGGATCGTGGCTTACCACTTTGTGCCAAATTTCATGAGAGAATTGTCAGACAAATCAAAAATCACATTTCTCAATGCAAAATTGTGAAAAATTTAAGTCTTTCACCAACTACCATACATAATTTTGTGAAAAGATTCAGGGAATCCAGAGAAATCTCACTATGTGTAGGGCAAGGCAGGAAATGGAAAACTATGGAAAACTGTTGTCTGCAGCTGCATCAAGAAATGCAATGTGAATCTCTGTTACACAAGGAGAAATCTATACATCAATTCTAGGCATAGTTCTCTGGGCCAGAGCTCATCTTAGATTGTCCAAAAGACAGTGAAAATGTGTGCTGTGGTTCAGATGAGTCCACATTTCAGCTTGTTTTGGGGGAAAACAGACATCAAATTGTCAGTCCCAAAGATGAAAGAGATCATCCAGACTTCAATCAGTGACAGGTGCAAAAGCAAACATTTGTCATATTATGGGGGTGCATCAGTGCAAACGGCATGGGTGACTCGCATATGTGTGAAGGTACCATTGACGTGGAGGCATATATTGGGATTGTACAGAGACATATATTGCCATATAGATGACATCTTTCATGGGAAGTCCATGGTTATTAGATCAAGACAATGCCAGGTCTCATTCTGCATGTACTACAACAGCATGATTTCGTAGACACATGTTGATGTGACTGTCTGGGCCAGCAGATCTGTCTCCTATTGAAAATGTATGGCCCATCATGAAAAAGAGAATCAAACAACAATGACTATGGACTGTTAAGCAGCTGAAGTCTTGTATCAAGTGTGACTGGGCAAAAATTTTGCTTGCAAAACTTTAAAAACTAGCATCCTTAATTCCCAGATGATTAAAATGTGTAATTAAATGGAAAGGTGATTTGACACAGTGGTAAACATGCCTCTGTCCCAACTTTTTTGGAGTGTGTTATAGCCATCAAAATCAAAATTTGTTCATATTTACAAAATAAAATTAAGTTGGCTAGTGAAAACATTGGAAATTTTTTCTTTGTACTTTAATCAATTAAATAAAGGTTAAAGAGAATGAACAAATAACATATTCTTGATTTTATGGCATTTCACAAAATATCCCAACTTTTCTGGAATTGGGGTTGTACTATATTTTAATAATATTTCAACGATTAAAGGAGTAGTTCACTTTCAGGAAAACATTTCAGAATTTCTCTCCATATAATGGACTTCTATGGTGCCCCCGAGTTTGAACTTCCAAAATGCAGTTTAAATGCAGCTTCAAAGGGCTCTAAATGATCCCAGCTGAGGAAGAAGGGTCTTATCTAATGAAACGTTTGGTTATTTTCTAAAAAAAAAAAAAAAATTACAATTAATATACTTTTTAACCTCAAATGCTCTCTCGTCTAGCTCTGCGTGAACTCTGTGTTTTCCAGTTCAAGACAGTTAGGGTAGGTCTAAAAACTCCCATCTCATTTTCTCCAACTTCAAAATCATCCTAAATCGTCCTACATCGCTGCAGAAGTACTGACCCAGTGTTTACAAAGTGAACATGCAAAGAAGGACAAGCACCCTTTACAAAAAACGGTAAAACAGTAATGTAGGATGATTCTGAATTTGATGGAGAAAATGAGATGGGAGCTTTTAGACCTACCCTAACCGGAAATCAGAGAGTTCACGCAGAGCTAGACAAGACAAGCATTTGAGGCTAAAAAGTATATAAATTGTAATTTTTTTTAGAATAATAACCAATCACTTCATTAGATAAGACCCTTCTTCCTCGGCTGGGATCGTTTAGAGCCCTTTGAAGCTGCATTTAAACTGCATTTTGGAAGTTCAAACTCAGGGGCACCATAGAAGTCCATTATATGGAGAGAAATGCTGAAATGTTTTCCTCAAAAAACATAATTTCTTTATGACTGAAGAAAGAAAGACATGAACATCTTGGATGACAAGGGGGTTGAGTACATTATCTGTAAATTTTTGTTCTGAAAGTGAACTACTCCTTTAATCTTGTATTGCTACGAATTTATTCTCAAAATACTACAACTTTATTTGCAAAATATTCAGACTTTAATCTTGTATTGCTACAACTTATTCTCGTAATTTTTTTACTTTATTCTCAAAATTTTATTACTTTAATCTCATAATCCTAGACTAAAACACTGTCATACTTTTGACACCAGCAACTAGCATGCATTGATTTAACCTGTTTTATCACTATCGTAATGATTAAAGATGGACTTTGCAGTAAAACTACATTATATTTGATAAGATACATTACAACTGTATCACCTAATTACACACGAGCCACTGATTGCTGCTTATGGCTGTATTTACAACAACAACAACAACAATAATAATAATAATTATTATTATTAAAATCTTGATCTTTTTTAAATTTTAATGGTGTGATACATATATTAACTGATTCCATTGTGGCTGATACTGTGTACATTTAACTCTTTTTACTCTGTTAGGGTGCACAGCATTATGACCAGTGCAAGAACACAGAGAGTTTTGCCCCAACAGCACCTGTTCTACTACAGGTGAGACTGTTTGTGTTTTTCTGGATCTATCATGGTAACTAAATGCATTTTGTCATACACATGTAGTTGAAGTAAAGGCAGTATTTTATGGTATTTCTTATAAATGCATTGCTTTAGAAATTGCAGTAATATTTTCTTCACTGTAATAATGGTATTTTTCATCCCAGCATTACCCTCTGTATAGAGTGAGTGATGCCATGTGTACAGGTGTAGACGCAGCCCCTCGGGATGAACGGTACCAGCTATTTCGGGAGCGTTACGATGTTATATCTAAGAATGCCTCCAAAAAGGTAAAATAAGATGCTAAGTAAACACAAACACAAGCACTGTTGGACAATGTCACTTTTAAAAGTAATGTGCTATATCATGATGTTACTCCTGACTACACTACACAATGAATCTATTTACTATGTCTATATTGTTGGTCATAATGAAAAGATTTGCAAGTGTTTAGAACTTAGTCAGTGAGCTAGATATGGTGACATGTGACGTTAACAACCAGATTAGCTACTCTTAATCAAAGGGCACTGTACACTTAGCCTCAGATGGCATGTCCATTTACCATCTGATGCATATTGCCTACAAAAAATCTTTTCAAAATCAAATGCATTATCTGATTGTTTAACATACAATTCATGGGAGTCAGGGTGTTATATCAGTCCATGTGGAAACCAATGAACTGATCATTGCATTTGACAAAGTTTGTGAGGTTCATTGCATCACCTCTTTAAAAAAAAAAATAAAAATGATTTGAGGGACTTAGTATTGAGTACACTCTATATCAACAAGCTCTTGACAAGAGTAGGCCAAGATTATTGCATATATGAACATTAAAAGCCAACAATCTTCTCCAATAACAGCTCTTATGGTGGTTCAAGCCCCGCCTAATTTTAAGTGGCCACACTCACCATGGCTGTGAGTTACTGCATGAAAACCTCTATCCTGAGATCAGTGTCCCGTCCTTCAGCTGGAGAAACTGCAACAACCCCAGTTTCATCCTGGTAATTAAAGCTTGAGTTTTGTTTACCCTCATGTTGTTTCAGAGCTACATGTCTTTCTTCCATGGAATGCAGAAAGTTTTGTAAAATGATCACACTGCACTTTTTTCATTTAATGACCAAGAAAGACAAATAACAATAAAGTATTAAAGAAGAAGTCCATATGACTTGTATGGTAGCAGCCAATAGACATCAGTAATTAATCAGTCATTCAATTAATCCAAACATGATCATATTAATACCCAAAGTAGTGTAAAGTTCCACCCTGTTAAATGCATTGAACAAAAAGACAATTGTATTATTCACAAGAGACACCTAAGAAGTATTCCAGAAAGCATTAAACATTATGCAACATTAAACTAAACATTACTTCCATTTACATGATTTGGAATTAGTCAACTCAGTTCAGTTAATGCATATCCAGCAGTCAGCATGGAAATAGATGAGCAAAGTGCGAATTTACTTAAGTGATGCAGAACTTGACTGTGAACAAGAATGTTTAACCATTATGTTTGCACATTTGTGATAAGGTGAGCTATAGAAAACTTTGTTGCCAAAGAAAGAAAAGAAAAAAATCCCTTTTGAGAAATTGTTGGGTTTAAATGTTGGATTTTGTTGTCCTGCCCACTGGATGCTATTTACAGGGGAATGCTAAATACTGTAGCAAATCCAGAAAGTTAATTTTTTCTCTTTTGTGGGTAATACTTTTTTCTCTCAGACATACTGAGGCTTTTTTAATGCGGTGCAAAACATTTCAAATATTTAAAGAGTTTCTGCAGAGACAGTTTGATGTTATACTCCTCAATCTGAAGCATTATTGTTGGGTAGCAAATATACCAGATGTATTCATGACTTCAGACTTGAAAGGATAAGTAGAGTAAATACAAGGCTAATTCTTTTTCTTCATTAACCCTTTCTCCCCTTCAGAACCTGATTTTACCAAGTTCGACATGGTCCTGGATCAACATCTTTTTTGACCCTGGAACAACATTCTGATTAACCAATCATATTTGAAGAACCAGTTAATAGTTTTGTGAAGTTTAAGCTTACAATTAGCGTTTGGCATTTGTACATCAGTGTCATTCATCTATCATTTCCTCTGATTTTAGGGATTACTCATGGGTAAGGTTAGGTTTAGGTGCAGAGATATGGTCAAGACTAAATTTTTGGATTAAAATGTTGTTCCAGGGTCAACAAAATATGTTGACCTAGGAACACATCTAACTCAGCAAAATCAGGACATGCTTTCTGCCCTTGTTTTATCAAAAATGCCTTTATCTTCATGATATACCCAATGTCCAACTGTGGCAAATGCTTTTAAGATAAGTTTTAGTTTAGAAAATATTTTGATTATTCTGTATGTAGTTCTATATACAACACGTTTTTTTATTTGTATTTGTATTTTTTTTTTTTTTTAATTTCAGCTCAGTTCCAGACTTCACAGAAAGGTGCAGATTAGCTTTTCTCAGGTTTAGACATCTATTTACAGGACATTTACAATATTTAGCTATTTACAATAGCTACACTTTCCACAAAATTAAGTTAAAACATATTTTCAGGTCTGTCATTTTATATAGTTACAGAGTCCCATTTTTCTTATGATCTGAGTTGACACGAAGAGTTGAATAAGTGAAATATAATTTGTTAACTGATCCTTCATTCAGCTGCTTTTTGAAATTAAAACAGCAAACATATTTTTAAGAGCTTAAGTTTCATGACATGAACATAATCATAATGTTTAACATATGAAAGGTTATCAGTAGCTTTCACATTCACATTACAGGAGGTATAAAATAAGAAGTTAACTCTAAAAGCTGCAAAGTTGAAAGAAAAAAAATCTTTAGTCAAAAGTATAAGAAACTTTTAATATTTAATTTGTATTTAATATTAATGTTATTGTATATTCTCTCACTTCCTGTAGGACACATTCTCCAGGTCTGACATTCGGATGTCAAAGTGTTTTTTTGCCAGAGGAGAGGACTGTGTTAGCGCTTTACTGCGGCAGCTGTTTGATCATTGCACTGATAACACTCAGCCATATGAAGATGTTCAAAAGATCACTGCATTTGCCAAATAGCCTTCTAGGAGAGCATAAGACTTTGTAACGTGCACAAAAGGCATGTGAGAGTTATGTGGCACTTTTAATGATAACAGTGGTTTAACAGTAAGCCCTGAGTTCATGTGCACAGAAACAAAAAAAACAACAACAACAACAAAAAAAATGTTGAAAATCAATGATTTTACTGGTTTGGATGTTCTCACAGTGTCTTTGCTTTCTGATTAAAATGGTGAATAAATTCTTTTGATGCACAATAGATTAGTCCAAACAGAAGTCACAATTTCAAAAATCTTAACATGGTCAGTGAAATAGAAGTATGAGCGGACCGAACTGTGAATAATTTTTAATTGCTATTACACAAATTGCCTTAAATCTCCCTAAGTCCCTAACTCTTTTTTTTTTTTTTTTTTTTTTTACTCTTGTCTTTCATACTTCACCTGAAAAACGCTATATATTTGCAGCACATTTTTGTTTGAAAATGCTGATCAAGGAAGACGGATTGATGGGGAAAGTAGAGTGACAGAGAGAGCGAGTACAAGAACCCTCACAGTACAGTACATACAGTATGAGTAATTATACTTTACATGTTGTTGTTTAGATTTGTTAATTATTTAATTATATTTGCAGCCCTGGAATTTCAGCTTTTTTTTAAAAAAAAACAACAACTTGCAATTATATGCACAGACATGCATGCTTTTGCTTTTTTTTATGTAACATCATTCTTGTTACATAAGGTATGAAAACGTATTCATAAATTCAGGAAAAAATGAATAAATAAAATTAGCAAATAAGAAATTTTAGCTGCAACCCACTTTTCAAGTTGTGATTATAAAACACAACTCAATTCAAAGGCAAACTCACATTTTTTTAGAGGTATTTTATTTGTAAAATTACATTTCTTCCCACACTGCCATTCTAAACAAAGACCAAGGTCTTCTAATGTGCCTCATTATTAAAATAAACATTAAGAACTGCAAAAGAAAAGAAACCTTAAAATCCTTGAAAGGCCAGAGACAAATTATTTTTTGTATTATTTTGATATTATTTTTTCATTGTAACTTGTATTTTTAGTTTCTGAAATAAGTTTGAACATGTAAAAGCTGCAGAGGATAGTAAGAAGAATAAAGCCTATCTACCAGTGTTACAGGACTCACAGTCTAAGTCACATCACACACTGTCCCTGCACATCACCAGTTGAGTAGTGAACCACAAGAGTACAGTCAGGGATCCAAATTAATAATTTTTATGGCATTGTGCATGGACTCAAGTGTGTATATATTAAATTTAAGTCAGCCACTCATGTTTAATGTATTAAAAGATTATTTCTCCTGAAAATGAAAATTATTTGATTTACTTGTCAAGTTGTTTGAATCTGAATGCGGTTTTTCTTTTGAACACACAAATGAAATATTGGATGATTTTTCAAGTTTCAACTTGTCAAGTTCTTTCTGTACAGTTCTGTACAAATGCTAAAAAAAAAACAAAAAAACATTGCACTGTTCCTTTGACTTATGATAACTGCCCCACTGGTGAGTGAGAGAGATGTATGAACCCACTCGAGCTGTGAGATTTACACGGTCAGTGTTCACATTCACAATGCCAGCGCAGTCAGTACGCGCTCAGGACGGCCAGTAAAGAATCGCTAGTCCTACTTCCTCATTCCTTCTATATTATGCATTTGTATATGCATAGCTATGCATACAACCTTGCTAAACATTCATAAATATGTATACATTTAGGCACACATATTATTATGAATAATTGTACATATATATTTATAGAATATGTATTTTCATGTTTTTATAAATGTATATGTACACATAGAATGCACATGTACAGTACAACATGTGGTATATCTGCAAATGTATGTGCACACGCATGCGATCACACATATCTACACACTTTCACCGGCATGACCCTGCATACAGTCTGCATATATGCCACTTTTAAAAATGCACCCTACCTGAAACAACAGCAGGTCAAAATTTTGGAAATTTTGAAAAGTTTTCCAAAGTTTTTTTAAAGCTGAGTCCGTCTGACAACAACAGAAATTCAAAGAACTGTAAGACATACTGTATTTGCAGTTTCTAAACAAAGTGGTTAATTTTGCATATTGTATACCAAGTTTTTTGCCTAATTTTTCTTCATTTTATAGTAAAAGACATTTTAAATAGCTTTATAAACCAGAGAGAAAAAAGAAAAAAAAATCAGTCTACAGAGCGATTTCCCGTCAGCACGCTGTGCTGCATTGTTAGATTTGACATCAAGCTGTACAGCGCTGTCCAATCACACATATTTTATCTTCATTTACAGGTACAGCCATATTCAAAGGCACAAAGAGCTTCTACAAGTCAAAGTTTTGTCTTTCTTGTTGAAGTTATACAAAATAACATTTTGCAGTCCTGTACAAGATCAAGCGACCCTGCACATTCTTTAGAATAACAAAACAAAACCCTTAAAAAAAAAAAAATTAAAAAAAAAAATAAAAATATATATATATATATATATATATATATATATATATATATATTTTTTTTTTCTTTTCTTTATATCTATATTTAGGACTACCTCCCAAATGGGGGCTGCCCATACTAAAGGAGGCATCGGTTGGCCGGTGACGGTTCTCCCAAAATGGATTGCCTTTGGAGCCTAATGAGGATAAAATTGCAGAGTATGACAAATCCCTGCTCCTGCTCTGTGCTCTGTAGTTGGTTACAAACTCCTATCTAGCCCTGAATTCCTTTCTGCATGTTTTGCAGAAAAAAAAAGCAAAAAAGGCAATTAAAAACAAAACTAAACTTAAAAAAAAGAGATAAATACAGAGGTGCTACATTGTGAAATTTGCCTTCTGGCTTTCATTTAGGAAACAACTGTTGCAAAGTGTTTCATTAAATCCTGTACCCCTTAACTCCTATGTCAAGTACTCCAATAACCCCTTCATTAGATGGAGGGATAAGGTCAAAGGTCAGACCATCCTGACATAGGTCACAGGTTACCACAGGTTTCCATTATGTCAGCTGGTCTAACCACATCTAATCTTCTAATCTAACCTCCTCTAAAGCCACCCAATGCTGAAATACAACAAAAAATATAAAGAAAGAAATGACCTGGGAGTGGTACAAATGTAAAATAGAAATAATTTCATCTTATACACACACATTCATTTCCTCTCTCACTTCAGAAATATATATATATATATATATATATATATATATATATTTATATATATATATATATATATATATATATATATGACTATAAATAAATTAAAAAGGAAAACAAAAAAGTGAAAAGCAGAAAAAGAAAAAAACAAAAAAAAAACAAAAAAAAAACATGACAACATTGTCACTCTTCAGTAGTTCTTAAAGACCCCATGTGATGTGGGACTGGAAAAGTGTTGATTGGAGGAGCAACCGATCCAGGCAGCCAATCACAAGAGTTCATATTGGCGGAGGTGCATCCTCTGAATAATGTCACGACAGTCATTGAATACACGACGGATGTTTTCTGTGTCCACGGCACAGGTGAAGTGAGGATAGCAGTAGTGTTTGTCTGTGCCGCTCGCTGTGCTGATTTTCTGTGGGTTCATGCAAACACAAACACACACAGCATTATACCAACAATAAGAATAACAAATGTATAGCTGATGTGCAAAACGGTGATTAAAAATAGTGAAAAATCTACAGAAATAGTGACTAGTTAGAGGTCCCAAGATGTAAGGAAATTTTTAGCTGAAACCATGGTCCTTGGTGATTAATAAAATGCAAGTTAATGGCTATCATCACTTTGAGAATCAAAAAAAAGCATTATCAGGGAACACAAGTAATACCCGTGGCTTCTGATGATATATTGAGGTCTTACGAAGAGACACTATTGGTCTGTGCAAGACACTGAACATAATGCATAGCCTCAAGCAATGGGGAAAATTCTTTTCCGGGAACTCGTTATTTCAGACAGTTTGTTTCAATTAACTGGTTCTATTCACTAGTTTGTTACATAATGACTATTTCATGACTAATGTAGCAAATTAGCTCAAAAGGGAAATATATATAAATAATTACAATTAATTATGATTAATTACAATTATTTATATCAGCTACCAGTAGTAACTGTAGCAGAATTAAATTGCCATCAACTAATCTGCTCGTCCAGCCAAACATTCAGTTCATATCAACTCTAGGAAAGGATATTTTCGTGGCCACAGAAAATATTTTCCTACAGTATTAATGCATTAAAGCATGTAGCAAGGATCGGAATAGTAAAGGGAAATTAATTTGCAAGGCAGAATCAGAAACTCATGTAATTTGTCACAAGAGATTTCTTAACTAAACACTAACACGAACTAGTCTAACAAACAAACAAACAAATATACATACACTCATGCGTACATACAAAAGGGGAGCTAAAGTGGATGAATGAAGCCATTAGAGAAACCAGAGAATGCGGTTATGGTAAACGAGTTAGAACCACCCGAGTTAAAAACCATCAGGGCCGTTTTACAACGGGGTCTACTACTTATACTAAACCTCTGTTTCGTTTAGTTAAATGCACAATACTTGTATTGTCTTGGTCATTGAACGAATGTCCGGATGCAGTCTCGGATGAATGTTTTGATGGTTTGAAGGTTTGGTGGTGTTGGAGTTCTTCAAGTTCTTCCAGGTTTGAAGGGTGATGAACTCCAAAAGATGTTATTCTGGCTCGATGGTGATTGGGAGTTTCCTCCCAGGTGGAAAGTGAAAAAGAGCTAAGAGAGACATCTGCTGAGATCTGAGGATCTTTGTTGAATGGAAAGTCAAGGCCGAAGGACTGGCACAAAACTTAAGGGTTGCAGAGGAGCTCACATCCTCATCTTCTCAAAATCTAAAAGAACTGGGTAGGCGGTCACTGATGTGAGGCCTTTTAAACTCTGTGGAGATCACACCTCTCGGGGGTCAAAGAGCCAATGGTGGCTTTCACTTTTGGAGGGAAAGTTTACAACTCTTTGTCTTAGACCATGGTATTTTGCATATGTGATTCGATTGGGTGTTGATGCAAAACTACCAAAGATTCTTAGGACACTAATATGTTGCATAGGTATAAACATGTAATATACACTCTCAATTAGATCATCCAAAGACGAATTCATAGATACTAAACATGGCATAGGTAAGGTTCCATGAACGAGTGGTTCTATCATAACAATGCATAAAACACTATACAACAGACAATATACAAGAACAGTAATAATATACACAGTGACCTGAGGGTATGTGATAGGAAGGTCAAAGAAAAATCCGTCTATGAATTAATGAAAGAACTCGTTTCCTATAGCAGTATGTGTCTGTTTTAGAGAGAATTGAGTAGGGGAGAAGATTCTCTCTACATACGTTTAGGTTGTAAAGTTTATCTGATCTGGCTGAGGTGTCAAGGTTGCCATGGTAACCAGGGGTCTGGGGTCCTTCACAGACATCCTGTCACCCAGTATGTTTATTGGGTGAGGGGTCTGTGATTATTTGTTAATCTAATGAATCACTAGCCGCGTTTCCACTGTCGGGCCAAAAGTAAGCATGCTAGTGCGTGCCAGGGCCAGTCGCATTTCCACTGTCACTTCCGGGGCTTGATCGTGCCTCGTCGGTGCTTCCTCGGGGCCAACGGCCTGGTTTTTTTGGCCCGACGAGAACCAAAGCGGGCCAGCTGGGGCTAGTGGAGTGGCTATGAACAAAGGCGGAGTTTCTCCGCATCTGGAGAGCGTCAGCACCGCGGATCATTTCATAAAGTTAACAGCTAACACCACCATTAAAGACTTTTAAAATAATTTTAGCTCAAAACTCACTTTCAAACAGCAGCGAGTGTTTGAAATAACTTCTGTTTGAGAACCGATGTGGATTATGATCACCATACAAGGCAGAAATATTTATAAGCAATGGAAAAGACTATGCATGCTAGCCATTACCATAGTAAACATGGTAAAAATGACCGCTTGAAGAAATAAGACGTCATTCAGGCTATCACAATCGTGTATTTATTTAGTAACATATTTTATCTGTCATAAGTGTCGTCTCGAGATGTCATAAAAAACATCATAATGCTTTTCTCCCTCTGCTACTCAGGTCGTATTTTTGATGGAAAAAAATATAGAAATTATTATTCTTTCTAAATGTGATGTATAGACTACTGTGACTACAAATAAACAGAAACAATTGAATTGAAAGTAGACTTGACTGAAAGTAGGCTATGTGTCCTCTTTCTTTTGTGAAATAATGGTTCATACTGCTTTATTTTTGTGTGACTAATTTTCAGTCCTGATTAATTCATTATGATCAATGTATCACTTATTATTGTAATGTAAAACATCAAAGCTTTTGGATTTAATCTTTAACAAAACATGCGAACGAACGGCCACTTTTATCATGTTCGTTTTGTGATCGCACTAGTTCCAGTGAGTGATTTATTTCTGATTAGTTTTCTGATAACTTCTCTTTGTTGGTGAAATGATGGGGCTGCGTGACGTTGTTCCAGAGAGGCGTGTAAAGGGCGGGTTTTAGCAAAGCGCAGTGGAGCTTCTGGGCCGACGGTGGAAACGCAACGTGATTTTGGGCTCGGTGCTACAGGTCCAAGGCTATTAGCCCTGCCCAGCCCTTTTAAAGCACTGGCTCGCACTGGACCGACAGTGGAAAAGTGGCTACTGATTTGTTAAATGATTAATGAAAAATTGTGTGTCTGATTGTTCCAAATGCTACACTGGATATAATATTGATGATACTGACTATTATTAAAGCACCCAATAATGATGTGAAACACAAATGTTTCACATGTCTAAAGCATATAAAGTGATTAAACTAATCTTAATCAACTCATAAACCATGAAAAACATAAACACCAAACACTTCATTCAAGTGCTCAGTTCACGTATGTGCTCATCACTGGCTCATTCTTCAGTCCGAGTCCAAACTGTTTCCGCAGTTCAATGTACTGTTGGAGTAACTAAAGTGCTGAATGAGTTGCCAAAAACCGACTTCATATTGATTATATTTGCCAGTACACTGGATCATTCGTAGTCTGATTTGGTGCACTGCTTCATCCACTTCACTAAAAATAACAGGTTCAAAAGAATGATTAGTTTGCAAACTGGAAATTACTCCAGTTTGTCTGACTCAGATTACAAGTAATAATATTGTAAATAATGTTCAGTTTCTTGCACAGACAGATTATTTTGTTTCACAAGACCTCAATATATTCATCAGGAGCTACAGGTATTTATTTTGTGTTCCTTGATATGCTTGTATTCCCTTATTTATGTATGTATGTATGTATGTATGTATTTATTTATTTATTTATTTATTTATCTGTTTTACTGAATAAAGTCACCTACATCTTGGCTAGGTTGAGTAAACTAAGAGTAAAGATGAGTTTTGGATGAACTATTCACCTTAGGGGTGGGCGATATGACCAAAATCTTATATCATGATATGACTAATTTTATATCACGATAACAATATATATCACAATGGTTATTATTTTCTTTTAAAAAGGTTTTTATGATATTAAAATCTTTGATACCATAGAATTTTCATAATCCTTGTCACCAATATCAATATCAAACTAATACAAGCCTAAAAAGAGACAAAAAAACTCTCAAGCTCACTGAAGATAAATAAACAGTGATGAAACAAGGATAAGAAACTAATTGCAAGCAATAGGACAAAAAACTACAATAAATAAGAAACGCTACATACATTGTGTAAATTAAATAGTCTTCACTGTGTTAATTATATCTATCTATAGATAGATAGCTAGACAGATAGATAAATAGAATTAACATGTATTAAGTATAGATTCTATACATATATATAAATATGTCATTTTTTAAAAATTTCTTCTTATTAAAGTTACAAAAGTGATTTAGTCAAGAGCAGTGAGAGATTTTCTATCACTGTTGTTTGATTAATATGAATGGCAGACAGGACGAATATTGGACAGTTTCCCCTTTAAGAGTAAAGTCCGGATCCAATACACTGTTACATATGCTTTTTCTTTTTCAGCTGTTTACTCTCTCTTAAGACCTAAATCACTGTGTTTATGAGGATATTTGTAAAGACGGGTATTCTGACGCATGTGATCGTTCAAAGACAATAAAGAGGCAAAAAAAAAAGGGAAAGGAAAGGGGTGTGTGACCAAGTATGTTGACCCATATTCGGAATTTGTGCTCTGCATTTAACCCATCCAAGCGCATGCACACAGTAGTGAACATACACCCGGAGCAGTTGGGGGTTCGGTGCCTTGCTCAAGAGTCTCACCTCAATTGTGGTATTGAGAGTGGAGAGAGTGCTGGTTATTCACTCCCCCCACCTACAATCCCTGCCGGACCTGAGACTCGAACCCACGACCTTCGGGTTACAAGTCAGACTCTCTATCCATTAGGCCACGACTGCCCTCAAAAAGTGTGCTCCTCTCACACAGAAACAGAGACGGCGCACACATATAGCTCTGTTGTTTGTGTTCCAACGGCTTAAAATCGGTTGTTTTAAAACTGCAGTGTTTAAAAACGTGTGTCCATGCTACAGATGTAGTCCCTCATTTAGAAACAAGCTCCACGTTTTGTCCTGGCTGGTCGTTCTCCACCTGGTTCTGTCTCCCCTTCATGCCCCGTGGTGGCGTGTAAAGATCGCAGTCATCCAAATGATAAAAAAGTATTACTGTAAACAATGTATTTTGCGACACCACGAAATAAACGATAGAGCGTAATATGAAACGATAGACTTTTTATTTCATCCATCCGATATATATCGTCATATCGCACAGCCCTGCTATACCTTTAAAGGGGTGGTTGACTGCTTTTTTTCTAGGCTTGACTGTGTTTATGGAGTGCAGTCAAACATATGTTCATGCTTAGATTTTTGAAAAACGCATTATTTTTCACATAATTTACCTCTATTCCAGTCCCTTCTCTGATAAACGCCCAGATTATTTCCTGGTTTTATGAAGCCCCTCCCTCAGAAATACGTGATGGGCTCTGATTGGTTAGCTGGTCCAG
>JAFVLL020022242.1:0-12196 GCA_021397915.2 Tor tambroides
TAATTTTATATATATATATATATATATATATATATATATATATATATATTTGCATCTCGTACAGCTCTGACAATGATTATTTTCATTTTTGTTTGATTCATTTTTTGTGAGGTACTACAATGTGCACATTTTATAATATTAATAAAACATGCCCCTGTTATATTATAAATTGCTTTTGAAGAAATAAAACAGTATATGACATTAACAATTCAGTACATTTGAAGTCATAAAATGGATCTTAGTGACATTTCCCAATAAAAAGAAGTGGTCAAAAACAAAAATGGGAATGAATCCTATTTCTGTTCATGCAAATAAGAAAGCAGCCAGAGACTCACCGCGCCTTCAAAATAATCCAAACTGAGGTGCATAGATCAAAAGTGTCTCCCAAAAAGCAAAAAGCTTGAAAAAATTCAGCACACTCCCAAACATCAAAAAATCACAAGCGATTGTGATTTGTTTTTTGTTTTTTTATGTTCATGCAAATACACACATAATTTTGATTTAACTGTTATTTATTTGGTTGTACTGTACGATAAAGGAAATTAAACAGTTATCTTAAACACGCTACTTAATTATACAAAAATCATAATGTAATTAATGTACAATGTTAATATAGAAAACACATCACACTCCTCACATGTTCAGTTAGGGTTCAACAAACAAACATGTAACTTTAGCACCAATTTGAGGGACCGTTGAGGTCAGAGGTCAGACTGTTCTGACATCAGTAGAGCTTCTTCCTCTCTTCACACTGCGGGCCTGAGAACGGAGTTCGACAGCGACAGGTGTTAGGAGACACACACTTCCCCCCATTCAGACACAGCTTTTTACACACAGCTGCAGACAGAGAGAGGTAAATGGTTTCATATTTAAATTTGAGCAAACTCTTATGCATTTATACACACATACAAAAACATTTTTTAAAAGCATTAATAGACACTTCATGACAAAAATCAAATTCTAGACCATTTGTTAATAAATGATATGTGTGGTCACGTACCTGTGTGGCAGGCTCCGCCTATCCATCCTTCTGGGCAGCTGCAGATTCCAGGAGCCACACAGCTGCCCCCATTCCTGCATCCCTGTGGACAGATCGCTACAGAAACAGAGACAAAATTGATCAACATGTGACCCAGATACCACACTAACATCTGTGTACATGTAAATGATGCTTCATTCATGAAAAATAACTGAAAAACACAGTCATATAGACTTATGAGTATATTTTATATATAAAAAGTGCTTAGACAAGTCGTTTAAATATTTAAATTAACTGGCTGTATTCAAGTCAAAAGTATTCTTTAATATCACTGCGCCACTACATTAGGTTACGTAAGCGGAAAAATATATCCATTTGCAGTGTAATTTTAGCATATATATACTTTTATAGTATTTATTAATATTTTGAATTAGCTTTTATTTTTATATTTAATAATTCTATTGAGCTTTCATTTATTTTTATTTTTAGCAATTTTAGTATTTTATATCAGTTAGTTGCTAAGGCAACATTTTTGATTGTTGTTTAAGTTTATTAAGTTAATCTTTTCCACTAAATATTTTAAATACTTTATTTGATTTCCACTTTTTTCAGTTAACGAAAACATTTTTTTTTTCTATTTTTTATTACAACACTTGCCTCGGCAAAGGGCGGTACTAACGCAAAGTCCGCAATCCCATTGGCTAGCGCTCATGTCACAGCCTGCGTTTTGATTTAATTTGGCGAATGCAGATTACATGATTAATATGCATGAGCCAAACAGCCTACCAGGTATTAGCGCGAGAGAAGCAAACTAGCGACAAGACGTGAGCGACAAAAAGTAGCGTAATGTTCAACTAATGTAAGTTAATGCAGATAAAATCATTTGAAATTGTTATATTTGTGAGTTTTTGAGCTCTTGAGTCTATATAAATAGAAACACTGAATGAGCAGTAATGTCAGAACCAAATATATGATCATTCTTCTGTTTATTATGAATATTTACCACATTTTAGTTGCAGTCATTAAAGTAATATATCATAAAAATGCTTTACTGATATCACATATTCTTCAACTGTCATATTGTGAAGAGAGGCTGATGAATATCTTAATGTGTTTCCCCTGTTCAGATTGTTCCTCTTCCCCTGTCTCAGTGCAACAGCTGACATTATGCATTGGTGAAATGTAAATAACACAATATGGGTTCAACATACCGTCTTGGCATCTGGAGCCAGTCCAGCTGGAGGGACAGATGCATTTTGCTTCTCCATTCACAGCAATACACTCACCACCGTTCCAACATCCACCATCACAAACCACTGACAAACACAATCAACACATCCACATGAAGTTAAAAGGTGTTTTGCTGGACTCAAGAATGATTTTTCTCTTATTTTTGACCTTGTTTATTCATTTTTTAGTGTTCAACTTGCAAACAGCTTCTAAACACATAATGGAAATTAATTCACAGTTACCTTTGTGACAGTATTTTCCTCCAAATCCTGAAGGGCATCTGCATTTTCCAGGTCGAAGGCACTCTCCACCGTTTTTACACTTTGGATAACAGTTTGCTGAAATCAACATGCAAATCATGTGAGTTTTGGCCAATTCAATATATAAAACAAGTCTGACACACACACACACACACACACACTTTCCACTCAAATTCATTACAGAACAAGTATCTTGAAACCTCACCATATTGGCAGGTTTCTCCCTCATATCCTCTTGAGCAGAAGCAGCTGTTGTTTCGGATGCAAATCCCAGCATGTTTGCAAGGTGGGTCGCACGTCGCTTTGGGGTCAAAGACAAAAGGAAGAGCCACTCCACGGGGCCCATCGGACCCTCCCAGACAGATCCCAGCCAGAGCAGCCAGTGCCACCAGCAAGAGCTGCATGGACGTACAGCAAAGCACTGCCATTTTCATATCCACACTCTTACAAGGATCCAGAAGGACTGAGAGTGTTGGTGAATGTATGTTTGCACAGCATACTGCACTGTGATCATCTACTGGACAGACATGGTACTGCAGGGAGCCACAGCTGGAAAAGTACTAACCAAGGAATGTGTGAGACAGGATTGAGAGACAGACAAGATCAGAGTATGTGTTTAGACGAGTGTGTGGTTGTCTGTGGTTTATGGCTGTCTTTTGTGAGAAATGTCTGAAACTTCATCAACAAGTGGTCCCAAAAGTTATTCTGACACCAAGTGGCATTATTTCAAAGAAAGATGGCGTAATCATGTTCTTCAACTGAAATAATTCACTAAACATATGGTTGTTTTAATTATAAAATTACAATTTTCAGAATTTGTTTTCATATGCAACAGTTATATCTAAAATATTTATCTAATTACATTACCATTCAAATGTTTAGAGTCATTTGTAATGTGTTTGAAAGAAGTCTCTTATGCAGCAAGGCTGCATTTATTTAATCAAAATAGTTAAAAATTAATACTTTGAAATATTTTTACAACGTAAAATGACCGTTTTCTATTTTATTACATTTTAAAATGTAATTTATTCATGTGATGGCAAAGTTGAATTTTTTCAGGATAAATAGAAACTTCAAAAGAACAGCTATTATTTGAAATTGAAATCAATTGTAATACAATTTATTGCATCCTTGTTGAATAAAATTAATTTCTTTCCAAAATTACAGCGTTCATATGAAATAAGCATTTAAGTGTGCCAAAATATTAGGGCAACTGTAGAAAAGAGAACAATAACAGCAAAAGGAAGAAAATAGAACATTAAAATATATGTTGCTGTATAGTATCATTTCTTTCAACTATAGTGTTTATCTGCAGTTTTTTTATGAAGTCCAGCTGCATCTTGTTTATGTCTATGTTAATGTTGTTTAAAAGAATTCTCCTCTCATATTTTTTTATTAACTTCGCTGATCCCAGTAAATGGATTCTGCAGATGTCCTGAGAATTTCCCTCCTCCTCAATGAAATTCCAGCTCCCAGTTTTCAGACCACAGCTAACATATTTCCCTCTCTCAGTTACATGTATGTATGAACTAAAATTGAATTTAGATAGATTTTTGATCATTGGTTATTTATTGTTTTTAGTCATCATTGTTAAATGCTTTGTTGGCAAGACTGACTCCAGCATATGATAAACGTCAAACTTCCAGACCGTTCTGAAAGGGACAGGGCATATTGTAACTCTGTCTGTCTGAAATTGATGCTTCATTCATGGTAAATCAAGGCATGTAGAAACATCACATGCTCTTTGTTTCAGAGGCCCATTAAAGTGGAACCAGAAGGAGCTGCTGTTCTGGAACATGAGAGGAAGTGAGTAGGAACTTAATGACAACAACAGATGTGCAGAATCGCTTTTTCCTTCAGAAGAAAATGTAAACACTGCACATACACACAGAACACAAATGCATACACGTACCATTTGGGCTTGGACATTTCGTCTTATTACAAGGTAACTGCTGAACTTTCAAGAAACTGTATTTACCTGCCTAAGATGTAAAAGTAGCATGGCCATAACTGCTACAGACTTCGGTGGACCACAACAGGGGGACGCACTGCCCCAATATTAGTGGTGACTGGTGAAATAATGTCTTTTTTTAATGGCTCTTTTGTATCACCCACCAAAATGAAGTAGATCCAAAACCAAAAGCTATTTTATTACTACTAACCGTACAGCATTATTTCAATCTCCAAAAAACTGACGGTGTTTTACCTCACGGTCTATTCCTGTATTCAAGTACCGTATCTTGTATGCGCCATCTTGTGGAATATTGCAGCAACCACACTTTTCTCTACAAACATTTCTCTATGAATTTCTCTATGAACATTTGTTAATAGGTTTTATTTTAAAACATAAGAGACTTGACTATATTACTAATAAAATGACTAATAATAATGTGCTATTTCAGGCTAACCCACAAATCACATATTAAACATGTTTTTTGTTTATTCAGTCCTTACTAATTTAACTCACCATAACATGAACATTACTGTAATATGATAGAAATTAAAATATATGGTTACACTTTATTTTAAGGTGTACTTTTATAGTGTAATTATACATTTAAGTACTGAGTAATATTTATCAACTACATGTACTTACTTAATGGTTAGGGTTAGGGTTTGGCTTAGTGTTACTTGCATGTAATTATGGATAATTTCTTATTATAATAGTAAGTACATGTAACGTGTAACAAGGACACCGTAAAATAAAGTGTTACCAAATATATTATAATGATTTTTAATAAAACATGATCGTGGCAGTGTGCTGAAATGCCCACAAAATGTTTTGATGAAAAATATATATAGACACAAATTTCATGGAAGAAATTTAATTTATTGATAAATCCTTTCCCTAAAATAACATTTAAATAAAACACCATTTAAAAAGGTTTTGATGTAAAAGTTCCATTCCAACAAAACAAGACAAGCAAAAAGGTTAAAGTGAATGAGAAACATCTAAGTTATCAATGATCTACATCAACACCAAAAAGATAAAAAATTATGGTCGAATTTGACTAAAATGTGACAAAAGAAATGCTTTAAGAACAATTAACGGAAGTCCAGTTTTATAATACAAAATTAATAACCTTCCTTTTTCAATCCTTTTTTTTTCTTAATTAATATGCTATTCCTGCTGAGGTAAATTTATATTTATTTTAATATATATTTTATTATGACACCTGATTTATGTTCAACGTTGTATTGGCCTCAGAACGGCCCACTTCATTTTTTTTTTTTCAAAATTAGTTTAGACCTTCATTCTAAATTTCCCTTTGAACAGAAATTGTGGATTTATATTTTTTTTAAAAAAGCAGTCTTAGAGGTTGGAAAAATCCAAAATAAGGATTAATACAAAATTCCCATAAACTCATGAATTCACAAAGCTGGCATGTCTAGAAATCTAAAGAGTACCTGCTCTGCAAATAGCTAAATAACCAGGAAATGAGCATGACCTAATGGAAATCGCAGCACGCTGTTTAACATCACAAAACAAACACACAGAAAAAATTACGGAGTAAAGACAAAGTGGTTTGAGTGTTTGCAGCTCTATGTAAAATATTCTGCTGCTGTCATCCCATCTCCCAAAATATACTAAAGTGCTTCTGTCTATCCAAGCAAAACCTTCAGTGCTGTGCTAAAGAATCGATAATGAAGGTGTAGAAAGACATCAGCGCTCTGGCTGAAACTTGCTGATCAGTCCTGAGGTGTTTTCCCTACAGTACAGACTTCATTTTCTGCCATTTGTAACACTCAGGACAAGTTGTTTCACCACATGGGAACATGAGGGATTGTGGGTCATATGGAGGGGCATCACTGTATCACACTCATGTGCCTGTGTGAAGACGTGGTGTTTGAGCCACAGTCCACGTACAGGTACTTCTCCTGAGACACCTGCTCAGCGTGGCCAAAGTACATGACAGTTACAGTCATCCTGGAGAAAAGAGAACATAGTATCAATCAAATAGAAATGCTCTCATACAGTGCCTTGCAGAAGTATTCAAACCCCTTCATTTTTTTCACGTTTTGTTATGTTGCAGCCTTATGTTAAACTGCATTAAATTACTTTTTTTTCCACATCAATCTACACTCCATAAACCATAATGGCAAAGCACAAACAGAACTGTCACAACTTTGTCAATTTATAAAAAATACAAAATCTGAAATAAGTACATTGCATAAGTATTCAAACCCTTAAGTACTTAGCTGAAGCACCTTTATAGCCTCAAGTCTTTTTTGTTTGATACGACAAGCTTTGCACGTCATCATTTGGCAATTTTCTGTCATTCTTCACCTCACCTCTTCACCTCTCAAGCTCTGTCGGGTTGGATGGGTGCAGATGCACATTTTCAGGTTTCTTCAGAAATATTTGATAGGGTTCAAGCCCAGGCTCTGGCTGGGCCACTCAAGGACATTCACAGAGTTGTCTATAAGCCACTCTTGCTGTGTGTTTAGAGTCATTGTCCTGTTGGAAGGTGAGCCTTCTGCCCAGTCTGAGGTTCTGAATGCTCTGGACTGGGTTTTCATTAAGGCTATCTCTATATTTTGGTGCACTGAGCTTGTCTTCTACTCTGACGAGTCCCTCAGTCTCTGCCGGTGAAAAACAGCCCCCACAGCATGAGGCTGCTACCACCACACTTTACTTTTTGGATGGTACTCTGCAGGTGATGAGCAGAGCTGGTTTCCTTCAAACATTATGCTTGGAATTGAGGTTCATCAGACCAGAGAAAATTGTTTATCAGAGTCTGAGGGTCCTTTAGGTGCTTTTTTGCAAATTCCAAGTGGGTTTTTGTGTGTCTTCACTGAGGAGAAGATTGAGTCTGGCCACACTGACATAAAGCCCAGATTGGTGGAGTGTTGCAGTGATGTTTGTCCTTCTGTAGGTTTCCCCCATCTGCATATATGATCATGGAGCTCACCTAGAGTGACCATCAGCATCTTGGTCACCAGTCTAGACAAGGCCCTTCTCCATCAGTTGCTCAGTTTGGCCAGGAGGCCAGCTCTAGGAAGAGTCCTAGTTTCAAACATCTTCCGTTATGGATAATGAAGGCTACATGATTCTGTGAACATTCTATGCAGCAGAATTTTTTCTGAACTCTTCCCCAGATGTGTGGCTTGACGCAAACCTGTTTCTGAGCTCTACAGGCAGTTCTTTTGACCTCAGGGCTTGGTTTTTGCTCTGATATGCATTTTCAGCTGTTAAGACCTTTTATTAAGATGTGTGTGCCGTTCCAAATCATACCCATTCAATTGAATTTGCCACAGGTTAACTTCACTCAAAGTGTAGTGACATCTACAAGCAATATGAATGCTCCTGAGCTAAATTTCAACTGTCCCAGGCAAGGGTTTGAAATGGGAAACTTATGCAATGGAATCATTTAAGTTTTTTATGTTTAATAAATTTGCAAAGATGTTAAAAACCTGTTATTTGCTTTGTCATTATGGTGTGTGGAGTGTAGACTGTTGTGGAAAAAAAAAGTCATTTAAAGTGTTTTAACATAAGGCTGCAACATAAAACATGAAAAAAATGAAGGAGTTTGAATACTTCTGCAAGGCACTGTATAACATTTATATTCATTTATAATATAGTATTTGGGTTATTATTTTATCTAATAAAGATCTACCATTCTTTTTAACAGAAAAACACTGAATACAATAAAATTTTTCTAAATATTTATCTACCAAATCTGTTTCTTTTTTCAGTATGTTCATTTACATAAACTCTTTCAACAAACAATTCTTAAAATTAATCAGATTTTCCATTAAAGTATACTTACTGCATCATGACAACAATGTTATGCACTTTAATTGACTGCATGGTACAGTAGTCACTGTAAAAACAGATACACAATCATCACCATACACATTCGAAAACACTATCTGTGAGATGTCTTTATAAAAGTTTTATTATAATGTAACTCACAATATGTAGTTCATCTCATTTGCTATGATGGTGGGAACAGTGTAATCAACCTAAAAATAAAACATTGACATTGATAACAGCTGTAAAGTAATTACACATATGAAGAAGAACTCCGATTACAAAGTCATGTGACTAAATCAAACAGCCTTACTGGGAGGATTCTTTTTGTTATCTTAAAGTGTGACTTAAACTGCCATGTGATTTTCCTCACCATGAATACAAATTTAGAAACAATAAGGCATTTATGGATAAAAAATTATGGATAAGAATATGTATTAGTACAGTTGTATTATAGACTTTTACTATCGATACTATTTAATGTTTTTAGAGCAGCATACTTTAACATTACTTTTAATGAAAAAACATTACTTTTAATATTTTAATAATATTAAATTATTAATTATACAATTACTACAAAGTTAACATTGTGCGGATAATATATACAAAATTAAATAATGAAACATAAAAGCTATAAAAGCCAGATATTAAATTTAAATATATACAGAAATGACTGCTTAAGCTATATTATAAATGTTTAATTTATATGTAATGTGAAAAATTATTTATAAATAATTATAAAATATTAGTAATTATTTACATATTTATTAATATAAAATTATTATTAATTACTAAATTTATTTGAATAAATTAACACGTACCTGACGCATATCCAGAGGGGTGATACTGGTGACATTACTGACGATAGACTTTCCAATCACAGTCTTGTAGAACTGCACCTGCGCTGTGATATTCGCCACATGTACTGGGTAGTAATTATTGTTGGTGATGTTCAGGGTATTCTGAGAAAGACAAAAATAATCTTATGTAATACAGTTAACTAAAAACATGGCAACAAAAATAACAAAAAAGTCCCATCTGATCTCACTATCATGTACACAAAGAATAGAATCACAAATCAAACAGGTAATATTTGGTTAACAAGTCTGAAAACTAATTAAAAGGGTTTGCCATGGATATTACCGTGATGTTTATGTATATTATCCGCTGGTCTCGATTGTATGTGACATAGGCTGACTTCACCCCAACATAAGAGACGTCAATAGTCCGAGGGAACAGGAAGAACACAGCCAAACCAGAAAGTAGCAGACACAGAACGACTGATAAAGACACGTACAATGTCCTGTAATAGTGCAAGAATATACACTAAGTTATAAAATATATAGTATATATCCAATGCTGGTGTGAATCGGATATTGAAGTTAACTTACGTTCGTCTTGGCTTCAGCCTCTGGTCACTGTATGGTATCAAAGCAACTAGCTGGTTTTCTTGGTCTGTGAGAATGTCCAGAATAGGAAGTTCACATAATTAAACTTTTACAAGTCCAAATAATGATTTATTCAAGCAATGTATTTATGCCATTAAGATTAAGAACAATTTATTCATGTTAAATATTTAGTTGCAGCTATATGTTCATATTAGATTGAGTGGTATAAAGTAATTAATGGGTGGGTAAATGGATGGATGGATGGACAGATCTGTTCTCACCTCTAGGTATCCTCCCCGTCCCTTGACAAGTAGGACAGGTGACGCTGTCTCTGCCTGTGAATTCAACATATGGAAACTGTGACACATCATGTTTATTGTCCTCAGTGTTAGGCTCTGTGTTTTCAGTCAGGTTCTCCTGGTCCTCTTTTTGCTTTGGCAAAGAAAACAGAGACTTCCCCATGGTTGGGCCTGCTTTCACAGAAAGAAATCATGGGTGAAATTTAGTGCATTACAGTGCAAGTCATGAAAGATCACTCATATGTAGATCTTTATGCTGTGGTGAACTTGAGCATATATGTTCCACGTGACAAAGTATGAAACTGCAGGATATTTTATAATGTCATTCTGTCTATAAAAAAATATTAATTATGCTAATTATGTAATCATTATGTAATCAACATATTCTGGCTTTCAACAACTAAACAATATATTTTCAGTATCCTTCAATCTGTAAAACCTGCTTAATGTTTGATGGTAAACAGATGCGCATGCAAATGATAACAGCTGATATGAGAACACAGTGTACGGCCGACGATCTCGTGTTCTTGATAGGTCGCAATATTGATGCTGTATAGCTATGCAAGTATAGCAATGCAAAATTAAAATACACTTACTTGACTTCATATTAACGCATTTAGATCGATGCATTTAAAGAGCATTTTTAACACGCGATGAACATGGATGGTGATGTAAGAGCAAATGGGCCTAAAACAGGTCAAGCACCACACGAAATGATTCTTAATTTAAGGTTTGATATGAAAATATAGTGGATAGGAGAGGAATTAATGTATTTTTACCTTCTTTTGAAGGGTCCTGCCTTCTGTTTGTATAAAATTATAGTCGCTAGCGCCGTCGTTACTCTGCTCCAACGCGATTGTTCTGTCTCCAACCCGTATATTCTAAGAGGCCCCGCCTCCTGCATTAATAAGTGGCATGATGACGCTACATTGGACGTCGTGTGATTGGGCGATCGCTACGTGCGACACTGTTACAAGCCAATCATATTGGATAAGGCGGGATTTGCAACTAAGCCCCGCCCTACTGTTTATAGTTGCAGATCAAGTCTCAAGGCCGTGTGTGCTGTGAAAGTACAATGTTTTGCTGTGGGTGTAATTTCCTTTATTTAGTCTAAAACGACTGTTGGCATGCGCGATGCGCTAGATATGCTCATGATTAGAACTAAAAATGAAAACATTGCATCTTAAAAGTAAATGAAATAAGATACCAAACCAACAATAACAAAAGAGATCGCTATCCATTGCATGTGGGTAGGCGTGTCTGTAAGAAAAACACAGATATGAAATATGTATTTGTTTACTTAATCTATGTACAAGCATAATGATTGACAGCTTTCATCAAATATGCTAAGACGGGAAAGGAAAAATTTGGTTGGACAGGCAGAAAATAACAGCACAGATATGTTTTTTCAATACAAAGAAAAAACAATTATATGACTCATGAGTTGTTTGTGCAATCAAAATGAGAGAAAAAAGCGTTCAACCACCAAGTAGGCATGTGGTTAACACCTCTCAAATTGATTTCCTGATATTTCATGATAGCTGTCGTTAGACAAATCATCAAAAAAGTGACACACACACACACACACACACACACGCTGAACAGAGGAAATTTATCATTTTAAAATCCATAATTTCTATAAATGTAGGCCAAAACAATGGTTTCTTATATTTGTACTTTACATTTAACATTTTTGTATTGAAAATGTAAAAGTTATCTGCCTATATTGTAACTGACTTAAAAAAAAATTATATATATATATATATCAGTAGGATAAACAAAAACACATAATAATAATATTGATGATACTACTACTACTACTACTACTACTAATAAAAATAATAATATAAAATCAAATGATAGAAATAAAATGTTTACAAATAGCACAAATAAGACATTTTACAGCTTTCTTATTTTTCAGATATAAAATTGTTTTAGATGATTTTCAAATGATTTTGTCTGTGGCCATGAAATCATTTGAAAGACTGGTTTTGGCTTATCTGAAGTACATCACTGGACCCTTACTGGACCCCCTGCAGTTTGCCTACAGAGCAAACAGGTCTGTGAATGATGCAGTCAATATGGGACTGCACTATGTTCTGCAGCATCTGGACAGACCAGGGACTTATGTGAGGATCCTGTTTGTAGACTTCAGCTCTGCTTTTAACACCATCATCCCATCACTCCTCCAGCCCAAATTAACTCAGCTCTCCGTGCCCACCTCCATCTGTCAGTGGATCAACAGCTTCCTGACAGACAGGCAGCAGCTAGTGAGGCTGGGAAAA
>JAFVLL020022244.1:0-24597 GCA_021397915.2 Tor tambroides
ACTAAAGTTCAAACCAAATATACGCCCTTGCATCTGACAGCCATGTGCTGTCACACATCATACTGTTTTAGTAACTAAAGACTTGTGCTTAGCAGCATTATGGAAGACTATTTCCACCGTGTAAGGGGAAAAAAATCATGCCTTAAAGTTTAAATTATGACATACTTAAGTCATAATTATGAGATAAAAATGGAAAAAAAAAAAATGACAGTCAAAATTATGACTTTAAAAGTCAATTATGAATAAAAAAGTCAAAATTATTACTTAGAAAGTTGAAATTATGAGATAAAAATTCAAAATTATGACTTAATGGCTTAACACATTGGTCACAGGATAGTGGTCTAATGATAAACGGGACACTCTAAAACGAATTAACTTGGCTTAAAACAGTTTGGAGGACCAAGTTCACTACACACCTTATTAATAAAGCATGTAGCATTTACAGACAAGCAGAATATGCCCCAGAATATGAACGCAATGCGCTGAGTTGCACGTTAAGCATTTTAGAATGTGGCTTAATGGAAGACAGTGAATGAAAATGAAAAACACCAAAACTAGTATACAGTTTATTAATATATATATATATATACACACACACACACACACACATACACACAAGCAAGCAGATGTGGCCAGAATATGAACGCAACACACGCAAAGTCTCACGTTAAGCGTTTGTTTTTTATAATAGTTTTCCATGGGAGGAAAAGTGCTTAAATTCAGCGAGTTGCATGTACATGGTTTATATTTTTAATAATCTGAATACAAGATGTGGTTTTTATAATCACTGTTTCCTTCCATTAAGCCACGTTAAGTGTTTTCTACCCCAAGAAAAAGCTTAACGTGCACTCAGCATGTTGCGTTCATATTCTGGGATATATTCTGCTTGTCTGGTATGCTTTATAAGGGGTATACTGAACCTGGTCCTCCAAACTGTTTTTAGCCAAATTACTTGTACTTCAGGAGTAATAATGAAATCACATGGGTCTACCAGAAAGCCAGAGACTCTTACAGCAGGCCTGGCTTGGAGAAAGACTAATGTAATATATGGACAAAGTATATGAATTGACTACCAAAACGTGCAATTTTAGTCACTTCTTGGGATTACTGAGGGATGATGCTTTGTGGGAAATAAGTTCTAATGTTTTAAAGTATAAGTGCAAATTAATGTTTGCAATTATTAATTCATCCAAACTTAAAATAAATAAATAAATAAATAAATAAAATTGAAAGCAGAATGTCTAAGACTGTTCAAATTAAAAAGGGATGCATTTTGAAAATATTTCATTTCAATTTCAAGCCCGTAATAAAAATTAGTCAAAGATATTGTGCAAATTAATCTAGTTTAATCCTGTTATGGCTGCAGTGTCCAATTGAATGGCTAAAATTATTCAGTAATTCAATAACTCACTCAAAAAACATAAAAGACATTAATGTGTCGCCACTTATTGGCATAAAGATGTAATCAGCAGAAATGGCTACTTATTGTATGAATGAATTAATTAGAACAAATCTTTTTAATGAACAAATTCAAAAGAAGTCAGTGGGAAAACGCTTAACATGGCTCAATGGAAGGAGACAGTGATATAAAAAAAACATCTTGTATTCAAATGATTAAAAATATACATAATTTCGATTTTTCATCTTGTAATTATGACTTAAGTATGTCATAATTTCGGCTTTTTAAGGAATTATTTTTCTTACATGGCGGAAATGGGCTTCCACAGAGTATTGATGGGACAAACGATACGAAACTTGTCAAAACTCCTCATTAACTTGAACCAAATGCTTCTCAAAATGAAACCGCGTGTGGCTGGCGACATCTGCTGGTTAAACCTATGTAAGTACAACTAAAATTAATCCCAACCGTCCCATCAAATTAAATGCAAATATTTTCTTGAAAGTGTGATCACTAGGTCTTCAACCCTGCTCCTTCAGACGAACTGTCCTGCAAAGTTTATTCCCAACCTGCTTCAACCAGGGGCGGATCTAGACCCTTTTTAGGTGGGCTTCAGCCCCCCCTATTTGTCATCTCAGCTCCCCTAAAACTATAATCAGCTATCTGAACGATCAAGCCAGTGCTCCTCACTAAAGTTTATCATTCTCGCTTTCAAGGGCAAGATGGCATGAGAGAGATCTCAATGTGGTACTCACGTGCTGTGACGGATCGTAACTGTGCGCGCATAGCTGCACATATTTGAATGTTTGAGTTTTATCTCTTTTCCTCCGCTTTTAAATAGCAAAAGCGCCGTGCGCATTTTACTTTCACTTTCAAATTATCTGCAATTTGGCGTCAAGCAATTGTTCATTTTTAGTTAGTTTGAGTTTTCCCTCTTTTAATCACTTTCCTTAGCTTTTTAATAGCTTGTAAAAGCACCGCACGCATTTTACTTTCACTTTCAAATTAGCGGCAATTCGTCTTCAATTGCTTGAATTCAATTCAAGCAACAACAAAATAGGCCTAGATTAGAACTTAACAAAAATGAATAAAAATACTATTTGCCAAATAACTTCCACAAAGTTTAAATAAGTACAAAAAACTGAAAATCAGTAAACACCGTGGAACCAAATAATTAAGAAACGTACAACATTTATTAGCAAAGCTTGGAGGCACGGCATACACCTTGATGTAAAATAAAATAAATAAATTAAAGTTTAAATAAAGTAAAAATCAGCAAACATTGTGGAACCAAATAAACAAGAAACGAATTTAAAAAAAAAAAAATACACTTCCAAAATCACCTTAGATAAGGCAGAAGTCAACAGGCTTTTCCAAATTCAATTTTTAAAACAGGCGCTTTTGCATTTAGTTTCAAAACTCTTCCTCCATCGTTTTGTCTTTCTCACCTCACCCTTCTTCTTGTCGGTCAGCTCGACTCATTCTCCTCACGTGATAAATGAAATCTGATCTGTGATGCGCGACCATATATTTACTTCATACAGTAGTACAGTTTTCATAAGCACTGTAAAATAGTGTTTACTTAGGTCATTTGTATCTTTGTATCTAATGGACTATCTGAGGGCTAAGCCCCCCTGAGGATGAAATCCTAGAACTGCCCCTGGCTTCATACACCTGCCTGTGATTTGATTAGCTGGTTCAGGTGTGTTTGATTAGGGTTGGAGGAGCTAAACTTTGCAGGACAGGAGACCTCTGGTGCAATCTAATAAATGTAATCAACAAATAATTAAATTAAATATCAATACATATATGTGACCCTGGACCACAAAACCAGTCTTAAGTCGCTGGAGTATATTTGTAGCAATAGCTTTAAAAACATTGTGTGGGTCAAAATTATCGATTTTTCTTTTATGCCAAAAATCATTAGGATATTAAGTAAAGATCATGTTCCATGAAGATATTTTGTAAATTTCTTACCGTAAATATATCAAAACTTCATTTTTGATTAGTAATATGCATTGCTAAGAACTTAATTTGGACAATTTTAAAGGCAATTTTCTCAATATTTTGATTTTTTTTGCACCCTCAGATTCCAGATTTTCTAATAGTTGTATCTCGGCCAAATATTGTCCGATACTAACAAACCATACATCAATGGAAAGCTTATTTATTCAGCTTTCAGATGATGTATAAATCTCAATTTTGAAAAATTGACATTTAAGACTGGTGTTGTGGTCCAGGGTCACATATAGAGTCTGTATAAGTTGTTTTTTTTGTGGTTGTTGCTGTTGTTTTTTTATTAGTGTTCTTAGTCAGTGTAGCCCTTTGCAAACTTTGCCAGTTAAAATTATGTCCCTTTTTATATGCACAATAAAATAATTCAAATTAAACCTACTTCAAAAATGTGACCAAAATCTGAAAGATTTAGACACTCATTCATGGATGCACCAGATCAAGGTTTCAGAGCTTCATCAAGCTGTGTTTGGAAAGCACCCATCACTTCCCGCAGCGTTCTTATTCAAGTAACCATATATATTTTTTCTTTTTTTTCCCCTGAGGAGACAAACAAGTGGTTCCGACTGTACCGAGGGCTGTAGTATGGACCAGGTATGTAATCATGCCTAGAAATTGTCTGATAGATACTCCTTTTTTTTTTTCTTTTTTTTTCTCTCCTCTGTCTTATAATATTTTTTTCTGGGGTTTTATAGTGTTCTCTGAAATCTCCAAGAAAAATTAAACGACCTCTCAGTAGATTTGTTGAGCTTTATGTTTACTTGGAGTCACCCCAGGTACCTTGAAGTCTGACGTAAATGTTTTAGGATATATACAGTATACATTGATTTTAAAACAGTGACAGCATAAGGTATCTTAGGTTATTTCACTCCAGGAAATGTCATACCAACATGGTTGTTAAAAATAACATACTATGACAATAACAGGGTTGAAGAGAGAATAAGTGAAAGTTCTGCATTTTCTGAAGTTATAAAAAAGAAAAAACCTACACACACCATAAACACAGTAGTTTTATTAAATACTTAATATCACAATATGTCAGTGGAAGCAGGTTCAGTTAGTGTTAGATTTTTCATATAATCCATTTAAAAGGTGATGAATAGTGATGTTGGTTAATATTCTGATAAAAACAAACATTTATTAAAAATTTAAAATGTTTTGCAGTTTCTTGAGAGTGACTTTAAACAATATACATGTAACATTTATTACCCACAAAGAGGCAATACTTACTGAATATAATTCACTTTGTGTTTAGATTAAATAAATTATTCAGCAAAAGAGACATGTAATTAAATGATCAAATAGTTCATCAGTTTGATTTATTGGTCTTACTGTAAACTCTAAATACCTCTGTTTTTTTGTTGTTGTTTAGTCTGGAAGCTTCATCAGCAGTAGAAAGTAAATCTATGATATTTTTGATCATTGGTCTTGATTTAGTTTGTCATGTTCACAGTGAACCAAAGATCTGACCGTTGAAATCACAGTCAGTTACGCCCTCTAGTGGATTCATCTTCACCATTCACTGTCTGGAAGCAAGACTGATCAAGAAACAAGATACACGAAGGTACATCTTTTGTACTTTCAAGGACAAATTTGTCATGGAAGACCTTTTTAGTATGGTAAAATGAGGCTAGAACATAATATCACAGTTTTTCATTAAAATAAATGTCATACTAGCATACTTTGAATAATGTAGGCATTTAAATGTAAGACATTTAAAGTGTACCTGAAGTATACTTGCATTAGTAGTATAATCAAATATACTTCAGTATATCTTTAGTTAGATTTCAGCACTACTTCGGCACAATTAAAGTGCATTAAGTACAAAATTAAATGTTTCAGTTTAGCAGAATTTAAGTATACCAGTTTAGTATACCAAAAGTACAATTGCAGGCTATTTTTATTAAATGTGTGTCTCTGTGTGTGTGTGTGTGTGTATATATATATATATATATATATATATATACACACACACACACACACACACACACACACACACACACACAATGTGTATGTGTATATAAACATATATCATCTTTGTTTTCAACTTCTGAGAATAAAATGAGTAGTTATAGCCATTTAACATTACATTTCTCTCTCTGTGTGTGTGTGTGTGTGTGTATGTGTGTATATATGTATGTGTGTGTGTGTGTGTGTGTATATGTATGTATATATATATATATATATATATATATATATACATATACATATATATATTTACAGGTTTAAAATCAATGCCATTTATTAGAATTCTGAAAATATACATATATATATATATATAAGTAAATAAATACATTTAAAAATAAATAAATAAATAAATTTGCTGTACTTGAGCTTTTTTTATGCATTTATTTTGATGCCAAATAAATAAATCACATTTACTAGTTAAAATCTTGGATTGATCATTTAATTTGAGGATTGATCCTCTTGAAAGTATCAATACTTCATGGTCTATCTTCTCTTCCCTAGTGATTTAATGAACCATTTGCAGCTTCAGTGTACTGGCTGTAAGCACTTGCACCTGCGTGGCTTAATCTTTGAGAGAAAAGTTACTGGCAGGATCAACCTGGTTACCAGCAAAAGCACATGCGTTGTACATGTCATGTACACATGTATGTACTATATGTAGTCGGTTATATTTTATACAACCTATGCGCATAAGAGGGGCTGCTTGTCACAGTGGTTTTTTTATGTTGGTTTCAAATAGTGTAGTTCAACATATCATTTCTGTTCTAGACTCATTCTCCTCTGTTTTAGTTTTTGGTGTTAGTTCTTGCTCATAGCAGTAAAGCAATAGATGAAAAAAGGAGGGAAAACTCACATAGTGGCAGAATACACGCAGGAATCGATTCTGTTATTGCCTGCAGGGAAGTCAAACTTCATTTGTCATAATGTCAAGTTGAGCACTAAAAATACACCACTTCAACATGGCACACCTGCAAAGTGACCCCTTTTAAATGTGTTAGATCATTTAGCTCATTATGGGAGACAGATGGAGAAGGCTTTGTGTGCAGCCTCACTGGAGCAGTTCTCATATGCAGCCCGTCTGAAATAACAGCGCTTTAGGAGGTTTGGCAGCGGGTGAGCTCAACTCTTCACAGCAGAGGTCACTAATTAAATGATTTTCATATCTTACAAATAGCTTGTGTTTACATTTTCATGATAAGTTCATACTGCTTGGCCTAAAAAGTACTAAAAATTGCAAATAAATAAACAGATAATTCAGTAGATAATCCATTCAATTCAGCAATTAAACTACTGATTGAACTATTGATGTTTCAACATTTAGACATTAAAAGCAGACATTTTTCACATATTTGATATATCAGACTTTTGTGATAATTTACTGATCTTTTTTTTCCTTTGCATTTATAATCTCTGAACGATTTCAAGCATTTCTGTTCATTTAATTATTTTTCTATTTATTTATTTTTTTCATAAAAGAACCTTTTACTTTGGTGGTAGTCAAAACGCGCGCGCGTGCGTGCGTGTGTGTGTGTGCGCATACACACATACATTGTATATATTTCTAAAACAGACAGTGAAAACAGTTTTTTAATAATAATAATAGAGCAGGATGCATGTATTAAAAATGTAATTATAAATATCACTTCACACTCCAAAATTGTCTTAGTAAAATAATATTTACATTTTAATTAATTTAATTATGAAATAATTTGATGATCACTTTTATTGTGGTGACCATAATACATCATGATACAATGCAGTATAATGATAATTTCAATAAAAATACCTGCTGTATCATATTCAATACACATCTTGACAACACATTTTTAAAATAATGTATGAAATGATAAGCATGAGTGGCTTGTTTCAGTAAATATTCATTTTGAAATTAGCTGAGCTATATTAAAAAGATATATATATATATATATATATATATATATATATATATATATATATATATTAAAAAGTCTTCCTTCTATGAGTAGTAACTTTAAGGTTGTATACATAGTTGAGAAAATATTGATCATGTTATTGATCATGGCCCTTGAAAACCACAAATCAAAAATGAGATATGTGGCTTTATAGTGTTAAATGCTGATTTGTGATCAGTTTTTTTTTTCTTTTTAAAGTATGAAACAACAAACTTAATTGCATTCATGCAAAGTGCCATGTAAGAAGAATAAAGACATATATTAGGAATATGAATATGTCACTGTTGCTGATCCCAAGAGCTCATGAACACAATGCGGCACAGCTTCTGTTCTTTTGATGAGTCTCTTACTCTCAGCATTTGAATTGTAGAATCATTTTCAGTGTCGTGATCGAGAATAAACAATGTCTCCATCTGTGTAAACAAAGCACATGTAAAGTAGCAGATGAATATGACAGCTGATTTAACCTTAGTCTATCAGTAAGAAGGGGGTGTGTGAAGTGTGCCTGGCTTAATCATGAATGCTTAGTGAAAAAGTGGCTGCACTGTGTGATGGGCAGTCAGCTGTGTAAATGGAGCTTATTTGATGCTTGGATTCACTCACGGAAGAGTATGCAGATTCTCATTTGGACAGGCCTGACTCCTGGCCGACGCAGCCAACCAAGACACCTCGTACCACACACCCCCATTATGAAGAGGCATTTGCATTCAGATCACGAACTCACAACAAAGAGGGAATGATGTGAAATAAAAGAGCCAGTTGTACAAAAAAGTCATTGATGTGAGCATTAGCTCAGAATGGGCAGAGATTAGAGAACAGAAGGTGGTGTTACACTTGTGTTTTTCAGAGTCAAACAAACGTGAATGTTCTGCTGTACTGTACAGGCATGTGCTTTAATTGGATTTGATAGTTTCACATCATTACTGGCATCAGTTTATAAATTCACTAAATGAAGCCCTTATTTTATCAAGCCAAAATAGAGAATTCAAAATGACAGATTTAACACAAAGCAACATTCAATGTAGTCAACATTCGCTGTGTCATGATAGAAGAAGTGTTTTTAGCGATAGATAGCAAGTATTTCTCCATCATTGTCTCTCAAAAATAATGTACATGTGCTGATATAAATAGACTCCTGGGGCTACGTTCACACAACAATCCAAACCCAATTCTGAATTTCTGTGCAGTTGTTCGCATGACTTTTACATGTGACCAGGACTGAATACGTGACTCCTGTGGAAAACAACCTTCCCTGGCATGTTCATCATAACATCAACACTTTTTATAATATAAATGAATATATCATATTTTGCTTTAATAGGATATTAGAAGAGTTGTGATTTCTATTAACATCAAAATATATTTAAAAAATATTTTTGCTGTATAGGCAAAATATTTCTCCTGTATAGGCTATTACTTTATATAATAAAAATATTTTGTTATTCACAGCAAAGGTCAATAAAAATAACTTATAAGATGAATAAAATTCTGACTTTTGAGTTAGATTAAAAATCACAAGAGCAATCCCGATCTGTTCACAACAGAATCATTAAAAAAAAAAAAAAAAAAATCCTATTCACATACAAAAATAGGCAAGAGAGGAGTTGAAAAGGTCTGAATCGATGTGATGGTTATACAACAGCTATATCCATAAAAACCCATATGTCACATGATAATAAATAGATTTGGGCCACATTCAACTTCAGTGTGTGAACATAGCCTACTGTTTCCAGTGCAGTCCAAATGTCTGAGACCATAATGGAAATCTGAGATTGAAAATAAAAATATAAAACTTTGAAACAATTAATGCAAAAAAAGAGACCTGAAAATGAACATTTATTCTGCACTATTTCTAGGTAAGTGATCAGAAATTTTAATTTTCACTCAATGTTATGCTGATGTAATTTGTTAATCTAGTATTACTAATTTGTTGATACCACTTGGTTTAATTTATAATGACAAATATATTAATTTAGAAAATGATTTTCACCAGTGGTCTCAGATTTTTGGACCCAATGACTATATCAAGCTTACAGTACATGCATAATAAAGCAGCACATGGTCCATTGGCACTTTGTTTAAAAAGTGGTTTTGTTGTTCTCTTTTCACTCTTAACCACTGTGTCAATTTCTAAAGCATTCTGGGTATCAAACACAAAGAGTGGCATGTGTGCTTATATGTGAGACAGAAATGAAAGGCAGAAAATGTCTTGCTGTGGCGTCTCTCTGGAGACAATCGGAGCCCTTGACCATCGTTACGACGGAAACAGCACAGACAATGACACTTAGTATTAGCTTGAGTCACATTATATCGTACATTGCTGTCTTCCACTGACTCTTTGAAAAAATATTCAATGGCTTGACTGTAAGTGAAAACAGCTTAGCAATCAGAAAATACTGCGGATGGTTTGACCGAATTGAGACGTAGACCAAAGGTGTAATTGTTGCCCTGCGGGGGAGTCCGAAGCCACCGCTGAGATTTCTGTCACCTTGGTTCTACTTTTCGACAAAAATGTGAACAGCGTGTTACTGCGTCCTGTTTGCCCTAGAACAGGACTGACTGCACTTCCTGCAGGCACGACACACTGACTCACAGCATCACGATGATTGGGTGCAAGCCCCCATTACCCTTCTAGCAGGGAGGGAAGGAAAGCTTATGTGTGTGTGTTGGTGTATCTGTGCCTGCTCGCAATAAATGAGCACTGTGCACCCATCCGTAGCGAACCTAATGGAAAAGCAAAGAGCATCATTACCTCAGACGATCTCTGGCACTGTGCCCCCCCCATCACCATCACCATTCTTTGAAAAATATGGACTGGACATGTCAAAATCCCTTTTCTGAAGGACACGCACCATTTAATTGACAGCTGATGGGGTGAAGCATCCTCAGGTGCAAGTTTGATTATCCCCACTGTGCTTTCACAACTACAAGCCATTTTGCGGCATTATTAACAGCATTATCTACAAACAGCATGCACGTACTTCCTAATGTATCACCTACAAGCGTCTGAATTAACTTGCTAATCTCACATGGTTTCAGTTACAGAAAGGCTGATAAAATTGCTCGAGATTTTGCGTTTTAGTTTGAAATGATGGGGCAACAATAAAATGCTCAATTTTTTCAAACCAATGCACCTTCAGAACTTTCTTTACCTGAATATCTTAAGAAATTCACTTTTCTTTTATGATAAATCACCATACGGCCCCCTTTGTACTTGTAGTTGCAATAAAAACCATATACCCGAGGATTCACAATCCTTACTTTGTCTGTTCCGGGGCTTTGGAAATACCTCCGCTACTTCGCTTGCTGTAAGAGAAAGCGCAGATGAGAAGGGTTGATAACGGCATCAAAGTCATTATTCCTCCTGCTGCTCCACTGCTTTTCCCCTCCTCTTTTTACCGCTCACAAAGAAAGGCAGTCTGATAAGCAACAACACCCTAAATACTCGATTGCTTTTTACACATAGTCGTGCAGACTATAGACGGCCTTGGCAGCTTGATTTCGGGTTCGGGATGGAGAGTGGTACTGCTTGTCCTTTTCCAGGTTCAACCTGTCCAGCACCGACTTCTCTTGCTGACGATCATCCGCTTGCAGCTTTTGCTGGTGTAGTTTCTCTCGATGCGACTCCTCTCGTTCCGGCGATTCAGTCTGACTTTGCTGTTCGCGGTGCTGCTGTTTCTGTTGGTCGCGGGTCGGCTGCTCCTGGCGCAGCTTCTGCTGTTTTGGCTTGTCAGGGTGGGACGAGCCCGAATCCAATGGACCGCCTCTTCTTCCAGGACACGATAAGCAAAAGATTACGCCTGCGGCTAAAAGGAATCCTGCCGACACAAATGCCACGTACACCGCCGCGCCTGGCTCGTACTTGCTGCTTTTGGGCACTTTGGAGTCCATAAACGTAGTGATGACCTCATTGGTGAACCAGGATGCGGGCACCAGACACAGGACCCCTGCTATGACGAAGCAAGCCCCTGCGGAAATCGCCGTATGTCCCTTAGAGCGATAACTGCCACCCCAGCGAGTACATTTCAGCCCTAAGGCGGCCAGGCAGAGTCCTATTGTCGCCATCATGCAGGAAAGCACCATAGTGGTGCGTGCAGTCTGGAGATAAGCCGGCAACGCCAACACTGAGTACTTAAGCGAGCAGCTGAAGACTCCGGTGCTGTACCAGGTGCAGTCCATCCACAGTCCCTGCATCTGCGAGATGGCAGTCATGATATTGGAGCCCACATCTGCACTCACCTTCCAGTTGGGTAGCAGCGTGGCCACCGTGGCACTCACGACTCCCAGTACCGCCAGAATGAAGGCAAACATTTGCATGGTGGAAGACGGCATCGTCGGTCCCTGACTTTTCGTTCCCTTCCCCCTGCGGCCGTCCCTCTCTCCTTGCGGTGGCCCTCGGTGCGCTGCGTTTGCCTATCAGCCCAGCGCAGGACCTGACAGCAGATAATTCCTCCGCACTGGCTCTGCAAGGCTGCGATAAAAAACGGAATGAGAATTGAACTGAGCGAACAAGCGTGACGGTCTGACAGATGAGGCACGGGGTGTGATGACTGAAAGGGAAAGCTGCAATTTTTTCCCACCCTGTCCTTATTTGGGACGTTTATGTTTTAGTACACCCTGAACCAGTCAGCATTTTGGGGGAAGTGACTTTGTGGCGTTGTTGAGAGGCTAATTGTTTTTCGACTTCGCCGCTGCAGAAACACCCTTTGGCATGGGTGATGCTGTTACAAAAACGGCATATAACCGCTGCAAGGTAGAAATTTTGCCAATTATCTGGGCTGTTTTGTCTGAGTTAATTGATTTTTTTCCTTATCTGTGCAAACCATTTGACAGCTTGGAAATTAGAAAGAGAATGAAAATTACTCCTATCTTTTGTTGTCCTTCAATCGGTGACGAATCTCGTGAATTGCTCAAGACAAGTGCATTGTGAGAGTGCATTCTGTTTCATTCATCTCAGAACAAACAAAAACCTTTACTTACCCTTGCACTGGTGCGCTATGGTGATGTTCTGAGAAGATTTCCTCTAGCTGTTGAAGAAAAGGGAAAGATTGCTGTTAAAAACAAGCAAAAACTACTGTAAAACGGCCTCTTTCTTTTTCAAATAACATCTCCTTGGTAACCCAGCACAAGTCTGAAAGCTTTTCAGTGTCCTATAAAAGAACCCCCACACCTTCCCGTTGTGAGTGACTGGATGTTTCCCCATGTGATCAGTAATCACTGTACCGCTGGACTCCTCAGTTGAAGGTCATTCATTCAGAGAACACAGAGGATAGGGAATGTCATGCAAGGTAAAATGCAAGGAGAGGTGATGAAGATAATAAATACTTTTTTTGCCATAAAAAACACAATGTGCTGCTGGAAATCAATTCTTATTACATGTGGCAGGCAATTATCTACGGCTGCACTACCATACGGCCACAGTGCAGTAGAAATAGGTTACCGGTGTGATTCATTTTTTGATAAGTAGCAAAGCTGGAAATTACATACAGGACTGTTCTCTTTCACTCTTTTTGATGCTGTAAGAGAAAGCTGCTAAATGGACAGATGGTTTTATACTAACAATGACATAATAATGACATAAGGCAGGGGAAATGTTTATATGGAATTTGCAGCAGTGTGTAATGCATCATATATCATGAACGAATATATATATATATATATATATACTTTTTATAGTGATTATAATTTTACCATGTGCACTATACTATGTGTACCCTCCAAAACAATACAATTAATGTGTTCATGCTACTAATGTCAGTGTAGTATTTATTTATCTCGTTCTTCACATCAGAACAGTGCATACTGTACAAAGGGCACAGCAACAGAGCATTATAATGTTATGCACTGAATTAAATTTTTTGATGCAGTGTTGCTGGCAAACTAATCTTTGAAAACAAAAACAGTGGGACACTTAGATTTGTAGCATTTAACAAACAAACATCTTATAGTAAATGTGACACTGAAGAAATCATTTACAATTGAAATTTGAAGCTTTTCTCACAGTAATGCTTTTTTATTGATGGTTAGTTTAGAAATGTTTAGAGTCTGTAAGCACATGCACAGTGTGTGCATCTCTTTCGTTGAGTCACTGGACTGAGCATGTGTACTAGCAGCATGTTTAGCCTCTAGCTGTTTGCATGGCGTGGGAAGAGAACATGGAAATGTACTTTTCTCATGGGGGTGTTTTTCGCTCACCACAACTCACTGCTCATAAATGCTTCCTTTCTTTTTATGGTCGTCATATAATCTTTATTTTCCACACATTTATTAAAGTTTAAACTAAAGATTAAACTCATTTTAAAGCTAAAGAAACAGTTTTTGAAAAAGTTGATGGAAAAATATAGATTATGGATTCTAAAACATTTTACTATTCAGCAGTTACTGAACACCTAATGAAGGTAAAAAAGACTTTGGTGAATAAATAAAACAAATACTCACCAGTCAGGCGGTAGTTTTAATAAGAGTTACAAGATTACATGTTTTAAATTTAATTTTAAGAATAATCTGAACCTTTCTTATCTGTAGTGTCATGACTTGCATCCAAAGATTATCTAGCATGCATAACTTTTTTTTTTTTTAATCCAGGTGGTGACATGTCATGAAATATTCCTTGCATAAGCCACCAAAACAAATATTGTTTAAGTTGAACTGTCACAATGTTTACATTAATTAATTTATTTATTGTTTGTTTGTTTGTCTGTTTGTATGGAAGCCCGTTTCCACCACTGAATAAAAAATAAAACAAGGTAATTGCGACTTTTTATCTCACAATTCTGACTTTTTTTCTCGCAATTGCGAGATATAAACTCGCAATTCTGACTTTTTTTCTCTCAGAATTCTGAGATATAAAGTCGCAATTCTGAGAAATAAACTCGCAATTGTGACTTTTTATCTCGCAATTCTGACTTTTTTTTCTGGCAATTGCAAGTTTATATCTCACAACTCTGATTTTCTCGCACCATAGGAGACCACTCCGTGCTTTGCAGTGCTTTGTTCAATTTGCTATAGATGAACTATATATTGAACTAGATGAATGTTGCATTCGAATATGATTTTTGAACAAACATAAATGACTCATTATTCTCCTTTTCTGTTTTGTGCTCGCGGTTGGACTGTACCATTACCGCCGGGCAAGATGCGGGAGGGGTGATGGCGCGCACAGCTTTCAGACACAACTTCTTCATTTCTTTATGGATTTCTGAGTTTGGGGCAGCTTCTATCGCGCATATTTATGTTTGTTCAAAAATAATATTTGGACGCAACATTCATCTAGTTCAATATATAGTTCATCATAGCAAATTGAACAAAGAAAGCACTGCAAAGCACAAGTGGTTTCCTATGGTGCGAGAAAGTCAGAGTTGTGAGATATAAAAACGCAAATTCGAGAAAAAAAGTCAAAATTTCGAGATATAAAAACGCAAATGAGAAAAAAAAGTCAGAATTGCGAGATAAAAAGTGTAATTGCGAGTTTATATCTCAGAATTGCGACTTTATATCTCGCAATTGCGAGTTTATATCTCGCAATTCTGACTTTTTTTTCTCGCAATTTTGACTTTTTTTCTGGCAATTGCAAATTTATATCTCACAACTCTGACTTTCTCGCACCATAGGAAACCACTCCGTGCTTTGCAGTGCTTTGTTCAATTGAATTGTGAGATAAAAAGTCAGAATTGTGAGATAAAAAGTCGCAATTACCTTGTTTTATTTTTTATTCAGTGGCGGAAACGGGCTTCCATATGTTTGTGACAGGTGTATGGTGATTTTATTTTTCCATTGTGTATTGTTAGGCAGTATAGAGCATTCATCATTATATTCATTTTTAAATTAGTTTGTAAATATTTTTATATAAATAATAATAATAATAATAATAATAATAATAATTTATATAAATACATAAATATTTATATATTTTAATAAAATTATGCAAAATACAAATTCATATTTAATTCAAAATATTTATTGCTGATTAATTTTCTAAATTCAGCTATCTTCAGCAGAGGTGGCAAAAGGTTTCATTTTTGACTATACCCATTGATTTTTCCATGTTCTTATTAAGTGCAGTTTAAACACTCACATCAGCAAAACAAGATATTTACAGCCTTGATTATCCAGGATGTGTTTGTTTGTATTGCGTGTATTGTATGTTTTCCTTTCTTACTGTCATAAAATAAGTATACCGTAAATGAAAATGGTCTTACATTTGTCAGAAACCCTACCTGTATATAAATCTTTACATTTAATACACAGCTGTTTAATTTTCTTGTCTACTTACTACTGGTCACATCTCATACAAGCAGTAAACCTAAATTAGTTTTTTAGAGCTTTTTAAACATCTTGAAATCCAAGGTGAACAGGGTCAGTAATGAAAGAGCATCTCACAATAGCGGCCCACAAAGCAATGGCACAGGCAGAGGCTGCATATCTGTCATTAAACAATGAAGGCTGCTTGTTCCAGCCGGTGGTGGAAGCACATCTGCACAGCCCTGCACCATCACTGCTTCTCCACAGTCACAGATTCACTTGAGTAGAAACAACACATTTACTTCCACTGTCAGTGCTGCTGACACTGTCACCTACCATCAGACAAGAAGCAGCATTGTTTGTACTGAAATTTAAATGTCTAAATTGTGATGTATACCTACAAAATTCTTTGAGATGGTTATAATTAAGACATCTTACATCTTACCCAGATACATACAGCACACTGTGGTTAAGCACTGTGGTTATTATATACAGAAAATCTCAACTGCTTAAATGCTTGTATCATCATAAAATGTAAATTACTGGTAACTATACGGCATTTTTGTAGTATTGACATTAACATCATGATTTTCTGTAAAGCTGCTTGTGCACAAATAAATTTGACTTGACATTTGACAAACTTCAAATCGTTGTAGTGAATTAAAAAAATCACTCCAACTTTATTTTTACACTTTTTGAAGAAAATATGAGTGAATTGGCACCACGATGCATGGAGTTCATCGGAGCGGGTTTTAGCACATTTTTATGTTGTTGCTAAAGGTGTTTGATTCTTTTGTTTTTTTTAAGGTGTTGCCATGTGGTTTCTAAAGTGGACTGAGTGGTTTTAACACAACATTGTGCAGACACAAGGTGTTCTTTTTAGCACGCCACTGTGCAGTTGCTGCCATGTTGACAGTGGTTTTTACAAGGTTCGTACGGGTGCTTGAATTCCGTGAAAATGCTTGAATTTTAATGTAGTGTTTTCAAGGTTTGAAAAGTGCTTGGATTTTACTTTGGGAAAGGTGTAAGAACCCTGTTTTTAGTACACAGATGTGTTGTAGCAAAGGTGCTCTGAGCAATTTGTAGCACACAATGGCATGATTGCTAATGTAAGGTGTTCTTAGTGGTTTTTAGTGCACATATGTGTTGTAGCAAAGGTGCTCTAAGCAGTTTGTAGCACACATTGGTGGGATTGCTAATGTAAGGTGTTCTAAGTGGTTTTTAACAAGTCACAGTGTGGTAACTAAGTGGTTTAAGTGGATATTTGTATGTGGCTATGCTGTTGGTAGGGTGTTTGGATTAGTTTCTAACATCATTTGGTGTTTTGCTTGATTTTTAGTGCAACGCTATGAGGCTTTGCACTTTTTTCGAAACATCACTGTGTTTGCTGAGATGTTCTTTTTTCGCGTTGCTATAAGTGATTGCTTACTGGTCCAACTCAAACGACCATCACTAAAAGTGCAGTCACATTAGTGAAACTTTTGGTGAAAGTTTGTGTGCAAAGCAGGTCCATTGTCCAAAAGTGTAGCGATTTATGAATCCCCGCTTACTCAGAGGTCTCTTTCCACCTTGTTTGAAATACAAAGGGCCAGATTTAGTAAACAGGGCAAATTAGCATTAGAGCTCAATTCCAAAACAGCGGCGATGGGCGTGGAAATTTCTGCGGGTGATTTACTAACAACGCGTGAAATAAAAGAACACAGACGCAGCCAGATCATTTCCATAATGACCAGCGCATTCTACCAAGAGCAGCGCAAATTACCACCTGCTTTAAGACATGCGTTAGTAAATAGCATTGCGTGATTATTTTAATACTCTTCTCCTATAAATTTTGCATCTGAAATGGAAACTCCTACAAATGCATATTCAGTAAGGTCAAGTGCAAAATTAACTGTGTCCACGCCTTTTCAGCGCTAATTCTTCACTGCACGTCTTAAGTAAATCCTGACAATACTATTTTAATGCCGAAAGTATTACAATTTTTACAAAATGTAATTTATTGCTAGCAACCATTACTCCAGTCTTCAGTGTCACATGATCATTCAGAAATCATTCTCTAATGCTCATTTGCTGCTGAAGAAATTATCAAAGTTGAAAGCAGATTTTGCTGCTTAATGCTCTTGTGGAAACCATGATAGACTACTATTCAAAAGTCTGGAGTAAGTAAGATTTTAACAAACAAACAAACAACAAACAAAAAATAATTTTATTTAGCAAGGATTCATTAAACTGACCAAAAGTGACAGTTAAGATATTTATTTTGAACTGTCTATTCATCATAGGATCCTGAAAAAATTTCATCATGGTTTTATTTAGCATATTAAGCAGCAAAAACAACATTCAACATTGATAATAATAAAAACCATTGCTAATAATCGAGCACTAATAATAATTAAGATAAGTACATTTTGCCTTTGACTCCACTTTATTATGCCCCTTAAGTAAGTCCCTAAATTCGAGTCAGGACCCTCCTTCAATTTAAGTTTTTTTTTTGCAAGTTTTATCCACCAGAAAAAAACTGTAAGTCTGATAGCTTAAAAACAAACAATGTTATTCAGCATTTCTTCAACTAATATTCTGTAAAAAGTGTCCAATAAATTGCTGTATAATAAAAAAGAAAGATGAAATTCAGTATCTCACTAACCTGTTTGTCTTGACAGCTAAAGCCAGAATATGCCAACACACTTACACATGTAGTCGGCAAGAACACACACAAAGTGTGTGACGTCCAGGTAGTGGGCGAGAGGGGCGCCCTAAGCGTGACACAGGGTGGACGTCAGGCTGAGCACAGCACATTCCACGAGCTCCGTGCAGCCGGTCATAGTGCCCAGCCTGACTGTTCCCACTCCTTTCACTGCCCCTGTCAAGACTGTGCCAAAGCCAGAGTCTGGACTAACACTTTCCTCAGATATCTCCAGTTCTGGATGCAACCTGTGTCATGTCTTTGCTCCTTGAGTCCAGAAGGTCCAAAAACTGTGAATGAGATCCAAACCAGCTGATTCAGAGAACGATGAGGCTGGAAACCCAAAGGCAGGCTCTCAGATTGGTTTTGAGAGAGGAAAAGAGGCTCTTGGCAGTGCCGGGTCTGCTCTGATTACTTCAAGACTCTGTCAGTTGATTTCAGAGCAGACAGAGGGCAGGGAAAGCCCAGCTTTGGGATCTGTGTACTGCGAGATACAGCTCTCTCCACTTCCCACGCTCGTAAAGATCCGTCCCCCAGAGTAGTGTTTGCTGCCTTCCTCTGGCTGCTTCTGTTGATAAGGATGGAGTCTCATTCACAGTTTGTGTGTTTGAGAGGTGGGCCGTCTTTATGGTCCTCCACACAGGTGTTACTGTGGCAACAGGAGCTTGGGCTGCTTTCCCATTTCCCCAACATTCGTTTTCTTTTTGCTTTGTGCTCTCCGAAACACACATTCTATTCATGCTTCTTAAAAGGCATACTTTGGTATTTCAGTTACCTGTGCTAGATTTTAAAACACATTTCAAGTGTATCATGGAAAGAAAGGTTTATTCAGTGTTCCCACAATTTTCTGCATTTAATACACAATTTTCTGTATTTAATCTGAATTTAATACACATACAGTACACAAAATTAACAAATTTTTTGAAAAATTCCAAATTTCCCCTGGCTATTAGTCCCAGCCTCAAACTCACACCATTTGTTGATACAAAGTACATTAGATTTTAATAAAGTTTACTTTTATTTTTATGCATTTAGACTTACAAAAGAGGAGCTTTAGCAGTTCATCACAGAGCCAACAATATTCATAGTGTATAATGCTAGGTTTATTTAGAAATCTACAAATGGTTTACTTATGTATTAGTAATAATGACTTAGTCAAGTCAAATGTAGTTGTATAACGCTTTTCGCAATGCACATCGTTTTAAAGAAGCTTTAAAGAAAGCCTTATGTATGCTTATGTCAATAATGCATTACTGCTTTTACCATAGAGCAAGTTTAAAGGTTGGGTGATGACAGTATAAAAAGATGATACAAGTGATTTTTCTAGATTTTAAGATAAAAGTTTAAAAATCTTCCATTGAACTAATCAACAGGGATGGCATCACTTTTCTATTTGCATACTACTTGCGTTTTGTCATAATGACTCTTGGACTTCTCTTTCTTCTATGTATTTAACTGCCTATACCCAACTTGATACCACATTGCCACGTCACAACAGCTAAAGTCTGTCTACACTGGACACGATAAAGTCACCGTTGAAAATCATTTGAACTTTGTGTCCGCATGTCATAAATAGAACGAGGCAGTAGTTTACTGTCGGGGATTTGTGGTGTCGCACCGCACCGTGCCACATTCAGTGTAGACAGCATCACTGATTAGAATGGGTTCTATAGTATTTTGTTGCGCCGCTGGTGTCCGGTGTAGACGCCGTGTAACACTAAGGCTACGTCTACATTAATCCAGATCCACCCACACTCTTCATCCACACTAATGTTTTCAAGCATTTTCCAAAAGTTTCTCATCCTCACTGAAATGTCAGAAAATGTTTAATTTGCTTTACTGCGCATGCATGAAGCCTCAAAAAAGCTCACTGAGACATGATACGTTTTCTTGCAGTTCTTCTGGCAGGGTCATTTTATTTGGGAAAATATCTCACCGTTCACTTACGCACTCACTCTCGATTGTATGTCTGATCTAAAACTCAACTGCCCTCATGTTTTCCCACAAACAACAATTTTCTGTCATCTTTGCAGGACTGTGATATGAAGAGTGTATATAGTAACACATCTGTAGCAATAGTGTGAAAGTGAATAGCACATAACGGGCACAATGCCTGTATAAACAGAGATATCCATTTTCACAGTTCACACAAAAATGGAAGAAAAAAAAAATCAAATTTATCCACTTTGGAGAGCGTTTTTAAAAAGTCTCAGTGTGGATGGAAGGCCAAAATGGAGAGAAAAAGACACGTTTTCAAACAAAAACGTATTACTGTGGACAAGGCCTAAGTTGCCAGAACATGGTATAGAGAGTGGGAATCTGCATCACCGCCCGTTGTCTTCTGGGTAACGGCCGGCTTATTTTAGGAAACACTCAGGAGCAAACAGTGTAAACAAACACAAATCACCACCAAAAAAGCCAGCCGTTTTATATGAATAATATTTAGAAGACAGCTTAGGTAAAATGGACTAATATGTAAATTTCTTTAAATAAAAAATCATTCAGTCGTGTCCGAGACGCTGCAATTCAGTCTGTATTCAGTCTCATTCACTAAAGTGGTAACATTTCAAATGTTGACAACTGTATATAATAAATCTATACAGATGAATTATAAAGACACATATAAAGTTGTTTACCTTACTGAGTTTACCTTACTGAGTTCAGAAGTGCATGTAGACATTGTAACCATTCCAACACCATCTTAAGTTGATCAATATAAACACATAACGGTAGTAAATGCCTACATTCAGTACTACTCAGTCTCTACTCTAGCTCCCGTGTCCTAAATTTCCACAATGCATGTGCTGTGACGTCATGTTCCCATTCTCTATTGTTGGTCAGGTTATTTTAACAGATTATGTTTTAAATTATTTTGCTGTGTATATATAAAGAGACCAAATAAATAAGAGTCCCTTTCTCACAGTAACATGTAGTCAAGTGAAGTTCTTAGCTTCACTTGAGTACATTATCTCTCAGGAGATAGATCATGTGATCTCCACTGACTTTACTCCCATTGGTGGCTGCTGTAGAACCGGTGCTCATTTGCAAGAAGTCAAACTTCAAAAAAAAATAGCAATTTGTATTAAAATTAATGACTTCCAGTTGCTGTGTTGCTGCAAATCGCTGTCTCCATAATAACACTGCAAACAGGGGTTGGGTTTCTTGTTTGACGCTCATACAGTCGAAGAAATAAAGGTTTCGCATTACAACAACTGCATTTCATGTACACAGAACCAAAGACTGATACCTAAGCTTACCTAAACTTTAACACTATTCTTCAGCTGTCTGACAAGCACTGGTACAGCTTCTGAGAATGTAAATCAAGTTCTTTTTTGTAGTACAGAACACCCCCTCCCATCTCTTTTCAATCTAAGAGACAAAGAAATGTGCTATCAAAGCCCATGTACATAATGAACATCGCCCACAAAAATCCTCAACCAAGAAAGCTAGAGAAAAAGGCTCGTAATTACGACTCTGAGTATAATTCTTTTTCTATTTCATTTTTCTGTCTCTCTATCTAGTACTTTTAAAATAAGGTTGGTGTTTCTAAAGCCAGTCAGAAAGAAAGAGCGACTGAAAGAATAATCTCTAAACCTTTCCAAAGACAGTGGTGATCATAAAAAATAAAAATAAATACAAAATTCAGCTCCACATAAAAAGTGCATATTAAAAGTATGTTTCAATCGGCTGCAGTTGTGTTGTCACGCAGCATTTTTGCTTTCATTATGGACAAAAAAAAGTAGTCACTGAAATCTTGTTTCTGCCCGCCTGGTTGAATATGGTTTATGATGTAGGAGATGGATATTTGCAAGATTTTCATGATATCAGTACATATTATAGAACACAGTCTTTGTTAAATATTAAAACAAAATCGCTTTCACAAAGTATGTTTAGTTAAGTCATACAGTATATTTTTACAAATAAATTACAATAGCCATAACTGAAAACAGAGCATATCAACATTCATATCTTAACAATAATAACAGTATTTTCAAGCTTAAACTACAAAGAAATCTTAAGTTTTTAACTTAAGGAATGTAAAACATGCCTTTGAATAATAATTATTTAAAACACACACACACACACACACATTACAAATGTGCACACAACAATTCTGTAAGAAACATATACAAGCATAATTTAGACAAAATATTTTATATTCAGACTTCAGGTTTATCAAAACTTGCCCAGCTCATTGAAATCAAGCTATTTCAGTCTTGAGCTGAGAAAAGCCTTTGTCAAACAAGCAAATACAAATGTAAAGCTACAGTATTCACTTACAGTGAAACAGTCTTTGCTCGTGTATTAATAATACATGTGTCAGCACATATGGAATGCTCTGGATAAGTAAACTGTGAGTCTCTGAATTTAAGGCAGGATCATCCATTTGTTCATCCACATATAGCGGCTCTGTCCCAAACCCTAGTGAGCTGGCTACCCAGATGAAACTCTCGTAAGTGACTGATTTGGGACACTTTTCTCAGTCGCATATAAAAACAGAGGTTCTCAGCCTTTTTTACCCCAAGGCCGCATTTGTCCACAACAATAGGTTTCCTTTTGTACATCTGCTATAATGAAAAAGTTTTGTTTTCAAAACTTTTTTTGTTTTGTTTTGTTTCAGTTTACAGAAACTGTCAGTGTCCAGAGATTAAAATAACTACAATAATTAAAATAAGATTCAGAATTCCAAAAGTTTTATAATCTGAATGTTCTTCAGGGATCCAATTTTAACCAGTGAATTCACTGAATTTATTGGATTTATTTATTTGACTTTTCCAGCCTTTCATGATTTACTGTTTAAGTATTTATTTATGATTTTATTTTTTATTAATTTCTATTAATTTTTCAGGTCTATAAATTTTTTCCCCTATATTTTCTTTATACTTTTATATATATATTTTTTATATTTTATTATATATCCTCATATATCCAAGTTTTTTCAAAGTCTGTTTATTATATACCACCAGTCAAAAGTTTTGAATAATTAAGATTTTTTTTTAAATATAAATGTTTCTTAAGCACCAAATATTTTCCTCAGAAATTAGAATGATTTCTGAAGGAAATAGCTGCTAAAAACAGCTTTTCCATCACAGGAATAAATAGCATTTTAAAATATATTAAATCAGTTCTTTAAATTGTTTAATGTTTTTACTGTATTTTTGATGAAATAAGAATTAGAGACTTTTTTTCAAAAACATTAAAAATCTTATTTCAAACTTCTCAGTATTGAATAAGTATATTTATAGTCCATTTCTGTTTATATTCAAATTCTGAGAAGAATACATGTGATACTGCCTTAATTAGGCATAATTATAATACCTATTATGAATTAAAATGGCATCCAGGTAGGCAGCTCACTAGATTCTGTGACAGAACTGCACAGATATAAAACTGGCTGTGTAAAAGCTCTTCATATCAAGGCACATATTTAGTGCATATTAATCTTTATAGCACCAACTTCCTCTACAGGGTGGGGATGGCAGCTTTTTGGATGCCCATGACCGTGTCGTAAAAACAATCCTCGTTAACTACCGAACCAAAACTCTGCACACTGTAGTCCCTGGCCAGCAGGGTGTTGAGGTCCAAACCCGGAGTGTCGTCCAGCAGAGTCACCTGACTGCCCTGAAGGCTGCTGGTGCTGCTCTTACTCATTCCTTTTGGCTCCTCTACAAAGTTCAGTCTCTGGAGTTGAGCTTCCAAGGCGCTGGTCAGGGAGCACAACGTGGATCTCTTGCTCAAAGTAGAGCTCTCGCCTCTGGAGGGCCTGAGGGGAGGTTCGGAGTGAGCGTATCCATCAAGCAGTCTGCCCTCGTCTGAGTCTGAAGTTTTAGGCCCGTCAGACTGTGGCGGCAGCCGCTGCCAGGAGTTTGTTCTAAGCGCTCCTGGGTGGCTTCTCCTGGGAAAGGTGAAGTTAGAATTTAGATCTTTGAATTGTCGCTCGACTGGAGCCGTCCGCTTGGCGTTCTCTCTCAGAAGAGTGCGGATGGCCCTCACCGCATTAGCCTTGTTCTCCGGGTTACTGCGCACAAAAACAAGAGAACATGTAAAAATTGCATTTAAAAGCTTAAAAGGTCCCACTTTATATTAAGTGGCCCTAATACCTGTGTACTTACATAGTAACTATATGTGTACTTAGTATGTAACCACAGTGTAAGTACACATTGGTACATAGTATCTACAGCTCTAATGTTTGTGTAACTACACACATGTAACAACCCACTGAATGGTATGTGTAAGTACAAATGTGTAACAGGACTAAGCACTTTTTGGTAAAGAAAGTGTTACACTTTATATTAATTAAACAATTCCTATGGATTTACCATGTAATTACTCTGTTACACAGCAGCGGCCAGTAAGTTAGG
>JAFVLL020022245.1:0-23498 GCA_021397915.2 Tor tambroides
CAGTCACTTGCTTCGTTCCTGAATGAATCAGCCGTTCAAACGAATCAGTTAAATGAATGATTCAGTGATCAAATCAGTGACTTGCCGCCACCTGCTGGCAGTTTTATTTTTATGTTTAAGTGTCATTTCAGTTATTTAAATCATTTCAATCAAACAATAGTTCTATATTCAAAATTTTATATTTAAAACATTAATCTCACAACATTGTTATGAATTTAAAACATCCATCCCACCTCTGAGCCTCTGTAAATGTCTGTAAATTTACCTACATGCCACTTTTGTGTTCTTCTGTGCCACCTTTGTAGTGGAAACTAATTTTGTTAACATTGATTTCTTTTGATTGGTAACCTATTCTTATTTTTCTACCTGTTCTTTTTCTTCTTTTTTTTTATTAGAAATTTTGGAAAAGCTTATAAATATAGATTTTTGAATTTGACATAATGACATACTTTTAATAAAATTAGAGAAAAAAAAATGGCATTACAAAAAATGCCCCTGTAAATCACTTTAAGGACTCAAATATTACCTTGTAATGGGAAGGCTAATTTTTGTTATTGATCAGAAGGTGCTCCTGAATTTTTGAAAGGGGGGGGCACTTCAAATGTGCTCAACCTAGGGCACTACACTGTGTTAATCCGGGCCCGAGCAGAAGTAATAAGATATTATAGCAATACTAGGCCCAACATGGCCCTAATTTGAGACTGGAACTCACCCAAAGTCCATGTTAGATTTTCTTCAGTGTGGAAAAATGATCTGTCTTGTGCTCCGAGCAGGATGTGATGTCCGAAGCATGGCCAGGACAAGGCTTAGAGAGGCCTGCAGGTAAGCCTAGTGCACCATCTGGCCCAGAGGGATAAAGCCAGGCTAATCAGTCTTCTCCTTCAATCCCATACAACCTACAACACTTCCACACCCCTCTTTCCAGTTTCACACCCCAATTTCCTGTTTTATGTCACTTAAGTCTCAAATTGGAAGAATTATGGCTTAAGAAAAGAAAGGGTCTGTCAAAAGTTTTGATGCACATACTCATTTGGTTTTATTACTATTTTCCTGTTGATATAAAATAAGACTAATCAGAACTGTGAAATGTGTGTCCAAAAATGCAAAGAACAAATCCAAACAATTGCATATTTTACCTTCTTCAGAGTAGCCACCTTTTTGTTGACATCGGTTGATACATTTGCTGGATGCTTTTATTTCACTATCTGCTCCAACTCACCTATTTTAAAGAAATTTGTAAAATAATAATAACAACAAACACAATAATAATACAATTTCTTTTTTACTTTAAATAAATAAATATTTTTTTCTAAATCCAAATTCAGTATATAAATTCTGTCAGCTATGTCAAAACTTTTTTTTTTCTGGAGGCATACATACGCAAAATAATACGCGGGACAAGAGTGTCGCAATTGTAATTTCAGATGCATTTACTGATATGATTCACTACACAGAACAACAAACATTGTTAAATACTGGTATGGAAACTGTTCATTTCTTTACAATCATATTTATCGACAGAAGGGGGAAAAATGTAGGCAAGAAAATAAACCAAAAAACAAAATGTTAAAAACAATCCTGTATATCAATAAATTAGAAACATACCACTGGCAATAAATAACATGACCTATTGTATAGCTTGACTTAAGGCATACTTCTACTTCAGTGTAGTAACAGAAAGTGGACAAAACGAATCAGGCGTCACACAACGGAGTGTTTATCTTGAACCATAGCAGAGACACAGGGGATGACAGACATCTTCATTCTTTACTACACAGATCAGTCAGTCTGTAAAGTAGGATGAGAGCTTAAGAGAACTTGCCATCGAATTCTCCATCTACTGTATTTTTACGGTAAGTCTACTGAACAGATATTTATGTAGGTTAACTATTGCTACGCTAAGGGTTATACCACTGAAACATGGCCATAAGTGGACATTTTCCCTTGTGGAATAAATTAAAAATGGCATTGGCAAATGGAAACATTTGTGTAATGCTCATGCTGGTGTCATTGACACCATAACACACACAAAAATACTGAGCGAACGCACCTTTACATGGCAGTGTAGTATGAAATATTTGTCTGCATATTAATACAATGAAAGAATTTGGGATATAGGTTTAGGGAGTTGTTGTGTCTTGTATCCATATGAAAAGCAGCAAAAAGAAAATATGTAACTGGCTAATATCAACACACTGTTCTAAATGAGTTTTAAAATGATATACTGATAATATTCATAACAAAATCTTGTCAATTCATATTGTTCAAAAGTTTGTGGTCGGTAAGATTTTCTAATCTCGTTGAAAAAATCCTTACCGAGATGGCATTTATACAGTAAAATACAGTAAAAATTCCAATTCAAAATTCATTAGAAGGGAAAATTCTGCGTGTGATTTACTGACAATGTGCACATTAAAGAACAAAGACGCAGCCAGATCATTTCCATAATGACCAGCACGATCTACCAAGAGCAGCGCAAATTAGCACCTGCTTTAAGACATGCTTTTTTTGGGCGTTAAATAATTTACATTTATGCATTTAGCAGATGCTTTTATCCAAAAAAAAAAAAAAAAAAAAAAAAACTTACATTGCATTCAAGTTACAGTTTTTTACATTTTTATCAGCTCTTGCTTTCCCTGGGAAACGAACCCATGACCTTGCCGTTGCTAGCGCCATGCTCTACTATTTGAGCTACAGGAAAGCAGTAGTAGAAATAATGGCGCAAATACCAGTAATTTGACGAGTGCAAGCATTAGTAAATCGCATTGCGTGATTCATTTTAATACTCTCCTCCCACAGATTTTGCATCTGAAATGGAAACTCCTACAAAGGCATATTCAATTAGGTCAGGCGCAAAAATAACTGTGTCCATGCCTTTTCAGCGCTAATTCTTCACTGCGCGTCTTTAGTAAATCCTGACACTATTTTAACGCTAAAAGACGGTTTGTGCTGGCACAAGCTATTAGTAAATCTGGCCCTTTGTCTCACAATTCAGAATTTTTGGAAAGAAAACTTTAAACTGTGAGGGGAAAAAAACTCACTTTCAATTGCGAGAAAAAAATCTGAATTGCAATAAATCCATCTGAATTAACTTTTTTATTATTTTTTTCCATGGCAGAAAAAAAAAGCTTCCATAGTTGTGCTGTTGAATATTTCTGTGGAAACCATTTTATTATTATTTATTTTTATTTTGGGGGGAATTTTTAAAGAACAGAAAGTTTAAAAGAGAAGCATTTATTTGAAACAGAAAAATAGAATTTTACATTATAAATGTCTTTACTGCCAATTTAATGCATTCTTGCTGAACTAATAAACCTACTAAGAAACAAAAAAAGGTCCTACTGACCTCAAATTTTTGAACAGTAGTGCATAAAAAATAAAATATTAGATTACTATACTATTATATTGTAATCTCTTCATACATTCTCTTAATTTGCCACATCAGACGAAAACTGGAGTGTTACTAGGTTATGTGCTTGGTGCAATGGCATCTAATTACAGCTGGCAATGGCAAGTGGGTGATGACATACACGCAAGATGATAAGGTGCTCTGAAAATTGCACAAAATAAACAACAGCTGCATAACAAAAAGAAGACAGATACTGAATAGAGAACAGTATAATCTTCAAATCAATGCAAGGACCTTCATACTGTAAGTGTTTGATATTGCTTAACAGAAGTGATAGTGATTTGGCCACTGACTCAAACAGCTGAGATGAATTTCTAAAGACATTTGTAAGGAAAGGCATCAAATTGACGTAAAACAGCAAACGCAGAGTATCCTGTTCCAGAGTACTACACTTAATGTCTCACAAAATGGTATTGCACTTTAAAATTACTATAAAGACGAGAGCACTAAAGTGTCAAATTGATTTTGAATGCAGGGCATAGGCATTTCATGCCTGTTCCATCTATAAAATAAAGAAACAACGCATTTTATGCATTTTGGCACAAACTAGATGAACTAAATTTATAGTATTTTTGTCCTGTTAATGACCGAGATTATGGGATATGTATCTGGCAGCTGCTATTATCTTCAAGTACATCAACGCAAGCTTTCTTCCCTTCCTAATACACCGCAATAATTCTCAAAACAAAGAGCTCTCAAAAATGAAATGCAGTGAATCAGAAAACTGTACCGAATTATCTTGTCTGTCTTATGTAGAGGTACATTTTTAGTTTATCTTTAAAAACTCACATTTAAGTGATTTACAGCTTCCTTAGTCCGTTCGGGTTTGTGTGCAGCAACACTGACAGAAAACCTAAACAATAAGTTCTTAGTAAACATATCTCAACTATTAAATGAGATTCCCTGACTTAACAATTACATCTGCCTGTCAGTATCGTAGCAGATCGGTGTTTTGTGTGTGTATATCTCAATTTAAGAGTATTCCCTTTATTAGTGTTTGCTACAAAGCTACTCATAATATATTAATACGTAAGTTTGCAATGTAAATGATCTGAGAAACAAATTCACCTGGTCACTATACACTCCTTTTCATTAGAAAACAAGCACATCTGTCCTAATAACATCAGAAAGCGCCAGCGGATATTCTAGAGCAGTCATTAACAAAAAAGAAAACAAATTATTTTGCTTTGATAAACCTATAAAACAGAAACTGAGTTTAAATAAAAAATAAAATCATTATGGCTGCCAAAAGATACTCTTTGCAAATAAGTAGGCCTATTATATAAGTCAAAAGGGGCCCTTTCTGATGGACTGTGAGGGTATTTAAGACAAAAAAGTTTGGGAAAACTGTTCTATAGAAGGGTGAAATGTTCAGTTTTGTTCCATTTGAAAAGATACTTGAGCAGCTGTATTTTTCTAATGTTGCACCATGCATTTATATACACCTCAACGCATCTAAGTCTAGCGCCCTCTGGTGATGATACAAAGACTCTCGTCCTACCATAGGAGGAACCAATGACAATTATGTACTTGTGCATTTTTATTCATTGCGTTTCCCTATTTTATGTTCATTTTAATACACCCATTCTATTGTTTTAAGTTCTTTAGTAGTTAATCTATGATGAGGGTGCTAACTGTGAGCTTAACCCACAAGGCTGGGACAGGGGGAGTTCAAGGGAGGCTGGGGTTACTGAATTTGACAGGCTGTGGAGGAAGTGGCTTGGCAGCACATGCAGGTGGGGTTGACTGATTTTGGGGGGATGAGATCAAGGTCTTCATCATCTGGGATTTCATCCAATCGGTAGCCATCCTTCAGCAGCTGGATGTTTAAGTCTTGGTTTATTTGCTGTGGCAACGGAAAAAATAAAAAATAACAAAATGGTAAGTTATCAGGGAATTTATATTATTTTAAATAATATAATTCACTAAAAAAAAAAATGTATATGTATATATATATATATATATATATATATATATATATAATTTTTGGGTGAACTGAGCCTTTAAAGTACTATATTATACAATGCCACTTTAGAAAAGATGTGGTGACTTAATGACTAAACTACACTATACAAAAAAATTAAATATAAAATAAAAATTCTAAAAATAAAATAAAATAATTTAACTAAACTATACAATAAAATTAAAATAAAACATAACAAAAAATAAATAAAATCTAAAATAAGATAAAAATTCTAAAAACAAAATAAAATAAATGTTCTCTCTCTCTCTCTCTCTCTCTCGCTCATATATATATATATATATATATATATATATATATATATATATATATATATATATAACTAGGGCTGGGCGATTTATCTCATGCAATATGCATGCGCATCTGCCAGGATTACTGTAAATTTCATTTCAATGGAGCGGTACTGAGTCAGACACTGAGGCAGTTGCCAATCTCGTTCATTATCGAAGGCGATTCATCTGCGATAATGAACGCGATATTGCGTAGCTTCTCAGTGAACTACGGCTCCGTGTATTAAATGCCGCTCCATTTGAAAACAGGTGATGGGGATTTACCGCTAATCAAGGAGCCGGTTTTACTGCAGGGCTTGACGCTTACCTTTTTCCCAAGGAGCACATGTGCTCCTAAGTTAAAAAATTTAGGAGCGCATTAAAAAAATTTAGGGGCGCAATGCAAATTTTTCAAATTAGGTGTTTTAGCTTAAAAAGGGGATATAAAGAGACATTTACAAGCACAATTATTTAATTTATCAGAATACAGAAAGTACACAAAGTTTTTAAATAATTTTGCTTCAGACACTATTTAATAGAATAATTATGTAATTAGTTATAGTCCTATTAAACTGTATGTACATTAGGTATGTACCTATAGGTATCAAATTTTCACAATAGTCATTGAAGCTTTTGTCACGGTATATGTTTTTTTTTTTTTTTTTTTAATCACAATATATAATTTCTAAGTGAAAAAAGTGTTGTCCTCCTAACAGTTTAAATAACTTTATTAAAGATCATTTACTAAAATACTTTATTAAAAAATACACAAAAATATAAAAGTGTTTCAAGATTAGAGTGCAAAAGATTGTTCAAATGAACGAAAAAACAATAGGTAACACTTTACAATAAGGTCCCATTTGTTAACATTAGTTAAAGCAGGTTAACATTAACTAACAATGGCAATAGCTAATTGTTGCAGCAGTTAATATTATTTGTTAATGTTGATTAATAAAAAATACAACTATGTTAGTTAATGTTAGCTCCATTGAATAATATTAACAGACACAACTTTTGATTTTATAATGTATTATTAAAAGTTGAAATTAAGATGAACATTATTAATAAATGCAGTCATTGTTTTTTCATGCTAACTAATGGAACCTGTTAAGTGTTACTGAACAATAATAACGAATCAGTCAATATAGTGGATAGGACATGTTTTAGGTTAGAAAAAAAATGTTTGATAATAAATAGCTCATTAAGCCTTTAAGTAATAATTATTTGATGCTATTGTGAAGACTAAAGCGAATATAATATCTAAATGACTGTGAGTGGAACATTGAAACATTTTAGGAAAGTAGCGCAGCTGCTTTGTTTACAGGGCTGGGGTCAAAAACGGCAGCGGCAGCGCCCTCTAGTGGCGAATGAACGTCATTCTCTTTAACTCGCTCCGCTTTTCTTCTCATCTGTGCTCATTTAAATTAAACCGTAGCCTTTTTAAAGTTCAGTAATCACAAGGCTGTATCGCAATTTTTTCATAAATAAACTGAATAAATTAATACGTTTGTTATAGGCTACTGTATAAGTTAGGCTGTTTTGTATTTTGTATTGTATTCGCACTCGTGCTCCTAAATACATTTTCCAGTTCGCACACATCTATTTTTAGTCGCAAATGCGAGTGAAATGCTCGCACTGTCGAGCCCTGTACTGACGAGATGCGCATGCATATTGCATGAGATAAATCGCCCAGCCCTATATATAACTAATTTATTATATTTATTTACCTTTCAATATAATATTTAATAATTATATCACACGATGTTACACGTTTGTGACGATGTTTAGAAAAGATGTGATGACTTAATAACTAAACTAAACTATACAAGAAAATTAAATATAAAATAAAATAAAAATTCTAAAAATAAAATAAAATATTTAGGGTACTGTAAAGTTGCTATACTGATTTAGCAGTTAATTTATTTTAATTTATTTCGATGCATAAGTACTTGGTCCTTAAGACATCTCACCTCAGCTGAGGAATATCCAGATGATGAATATCTGGACATATCGAAGTCATCATCACTAAAAAAAAACAACAAAGTACATAGTCATAAACCTGCACCTTAATTTCAGGCAAACAGCTACAGACCAATGAAATCAGCCCTTCTGCAGCAGTTCCGAGAAGAAATTACTCACTTAAAGACATAAAATAAATTCTGCACACAGATCTATTGAGGTACTTCAAATATAGCTTCCATATTGAATGTTGATTTCCCTCATTTAATTTTCAACATGTGGTTTCCGCCGATATAGTTTCTAGTAATATTAGACACATATTTATAATTGCAAAAGAGACTTTGTTTAGTCACAGTAGAGCGAGAGAGAGAGAAAATGTGAAGATGACATTTCAGCCAAATTAATTTATCAGGGAAAAACCAACAGCGACAATCTGGAGCCTTCTGCTGATTGCTGCGGTAATTAAAAGTTGTTTTAATGAAGCTGAGTGCTCCAAGAATGAGTATGATAGGAACTAGTACAAGCATGTGATGGACAGAACGCCTGAGCATGTGACAGACAGTGGGCGTACGTACTAAATGTCAGAGAATGAGTGTTACATACAGCAAGGCTGAAATGGAAAAGCAGAACGAGAGAGACAATGAATGATGGGTGATCTAAAACATGACTTAATCACAACTGCAGGCAGCTGAGGTCATAGAGATCCAGCAGACAGCTGGCAGCACAGAAAGCATTAAGTTAAGAGACCCATCTGTGTGAGACGCTGCACGCTGTGCCTGATCATCTGAACCAAACAGCAACCACGCTATTACAGCTGAACACATACTGCGACACATCTCATTACAGAAGGGTGTAGGCTACACAAATGATACCGATGATTTCAAGTACTTTGGATTTCTGTCAACAAACGTGTTTTCTTGCGTTTTTCCAACTCTCAGGGCTGAAACTTAGAGACAAGACAAATCCTGACTAGAGTTATACTGTTAATGGTGATTCTTCACTAAGCATATGTCATCGTCAGGAATCCTTAAAGGGATAGTTCACCCAAAAATGAAAATTCTGTCATCATTTACTAACCCTCATGTTGTTTCAAACCTGTATGAGATTCTCTCTTCTGTTGAGCACAAAAGAAGATATTTTGAAGAATGCTAGTACCATCCATAGTATCGAAAAAACATTATGGAAGTCAATGGCTAATGTCAACTGTTTGGTTACCAACATTCTTCAAAATATCTTCATTTGTGTTCAACAGGGCTCGACAGTGCGAGCATTTCACTCGCATTTGCGACTAAAAATAGATGTGTGCGAACTGGAAAATGTATTTAGGAGCACGAGTGCGAATACAATACAAAATACAAAACAGCCTAACTTATACAGTAGCCTATAACAAACGTATTAATTTATTCAGTTTATTTATGAAAAAATTGCGATACAGCCTTGTGATTACTGAACTTTAAAAAGGCTACGGTTTAATTTAAATGAGCACAGATGAGAAGAAAAGCGGAGCGTTAAAGAGAATGACGTTCATTCGCCACTAGAGGGCGCTGCCATTGCCGTTACCCCGTAACCCTGTAAACAAAGCAGCCGCGCCTACTTTCCCTAAAATGTTTCAATGTTTCACACTCACAGTCATTTAGATATTTATATTCGCTTTAGTCTTCACAATAGCATCAAATAATTATTACTTAAAGGCTTAATGAGCTATTTATTATCAAACATTTTTTTTCTAACCTAAAACATGTCCTATCCACTATATTGACTGATTCGTTATTATTGTTCAGTAACACTTAACAGGTTCCATTAGTTAGCATGAAAAAACAATGACTGCATTTATTAATAATGTTCATCTTAATTTCAACTTTTAATAATACATTATAAAATCAAAAGTTGTGTCTGTTAATATTATTCAATGGAGCTAACATTAACTAACATAGTTGTATTTTTTATTAATCAACATTAACAAATAATATTAACTGCTGCAACAATTAGCTATTGCACATTGTTAGTTAATGTTAACCTGCTTTAACTAATGTTAACAAATGGGACCTTATTGTAAAGTGTTACCTATTGTTTTTTCGTTCATTTGAACAATCTTTTGCACTCTAATCTTGAAACACTTTTATATTTTTGTGTATTTTTTAATAAAGTATTTTAGTAAATGATCTTTAATAAAGTTATTTAAACTGTTAGGAGGACAACACTTTTTTCACTTAGAAATTATATATTGTGATTAAAAAAAAAAAAAAAAAAACATATACAGTGACAAAAGCTTCAATGACTATTGTGAAAATTTGATACCGTCACATACCTAATGTACATACAGTTTAATAGGACTATAACTAATTACATAATTATTCTATTAAATAGTGTCTGAAGCAAAATTATTTAAAAACTTTGTGTACTTTCTGTATTCTGATAAGTTAAATAATTGTGCTTGTAAATGTCTCTTTATATCCCCTTTTTAAGCTAAAACACCTAATTTGAAAAATTTGCATTGCGCCCCTAAATTTTTTTAATGCGCTCCTAAATTTTTTAACTTAGGAGCACATGTGCTCCTTGGGAAAAAGGTAAGCGTCAAGCCCTGTTCAAAAGACTTTTACAGGTTTGGAACAAGTGGAGGGTGAGTAAATTATGACAAAATTTAAATTTCTGGGTTAACTCTCTTTTTAATCTGTATTAAAGGGACCATGTCATTAAAAAAAACTGTATTTTACACTCATTTTTTAAATAAAATTCATTCTAATTATGAAAATGAAGCTGCAGAAAACATCATTAAGAACATGCGTCACAATGGTTTTTAACATTGATAACAATAATTTTAAAAAAATCCTAGAGCAGCAAATCAGCATATTAGAAGGATTTCTAAAGGATCATGTGACACTGATGACTGGAGTAACGGCTGTTGAAAATTCAGCTTTGCATCACAGAAATAAAATACATTTTAAAACATACTGAAATAGAACAGTTAATTTAAACTGTAATAATATTTCATAATATTACTGTTTCTACTGTAATTTTAAAATAAATGCAGAAAAAAATCATACTGACCTCAAACTGAAAAAAGCCAGTTTAATTATTAGGATCAGAGAGAGGGTGGACAATGGTCATGTAATAATAAATTATTAAAAAATATGTTAATAATCAAATTTTAAAAAAATACATTTTTGGTCTCAGAAACTTTTACATCGTTCATTAACTCGATAAAAAAGTACAAAAGTGTAGAATAAGTCAGCTTGAAGTGAACGTGCTCCCTAAAGTTTAACAGATAATATTATGAAAGATACTGAAAACAGAATCAGGTAATGATACTTGGTTCTGCCTTTCTAGACAATTTGGTTCATATGTGACCATGGACCACAAAACCAGTCATAAGGGTCAATTTCTTGAAATTGAGATTTATTCATCATCTGAAAGCTGAATAAATAAGCTTTCCATTGATGTATGTTTTTTTTAGGATAGGACAATATTTGGCCAAATATTGAGAAAATCACCTTTAAAGTTGTCCAAATGAAGTTCTTAGCAATGCATATTACTAATCAGAAATTAAGTTTTGATATATTTACGGTAGGAAATTTACAATCTATCTTAATGGAACATGATCTTTACTTAATATCCTAATGATTTTTTGGCATAAAAGAAAAATCAATAATTTTGATCCATACAATGTATTTTTGGCTATTGCTACAAATATAACCATGCTACTTATGACTGGTTTTATGGTCCAGGGTCACATATTTTATGGGGAGCTCTGCTGTGATGGATGAGAAAATCTCTGAAGTGACATTTTTATTTTTTTGCAAACGCAAATGTTGATTCATTTTCCCAAAGCTAAAGTGTCCCACTATGCCTTCAGGAAAGCACATTAATTTGAAATCTTTTATGCTTTGCCAGTTTCTCACGCCAGTCTGAAGGACACCAGCATTAGTCGCTTTAAAATTAGCTGGTATTTTGATTAAATGTCAGGTCCTTTTTAGATGGAGATGGCTGACGTTGCATCTGCTAGGAAAATGGCACAAAGCTTTAATTAGAGGATTTATTTCCATTTCTCGGCATTTGATACATTCTAATCCTTCCCTTGAAGTGAAGCATTCTGAAATATTCACAAAAGATTTCTAGAGCAATTCCCAGAGAATAATAGAATGAAGATTTTAGTGTGAATACCTGTCAGTATCCAGTGCTACAAGTGGCTTCTCATCTGGACTCTGGTCTAAGGATGAATAGCCTTTATTAGGGACAACCAACCTGTAATAAGAGTAGGAAAAATGGAAGCTGTCAGACTAGTTCAATCAAACATGTATGTCTATGCTTGAATATGAATGAAGACATAAAGATAGATAGATAGATAGATAGATCCTTAAGTACTAGGACAAATCTGGAAAGGGAAATCAAATAAACAAGAGGCATGTCTGAGTTTAACATTATCAAACCCTGTTACATTAGCCAGAGCCGGCACTAGACATCTTTTGTTCCTCCTCTCTGGGACAAAAGCTCAAGTTAATCTCTGGCCCTCAGGCTTTTAAAGTAAGCAGGCCTGTGTGCAGCTAATCTTCAGGCCTAAAGCTGTGCTCTAAACCAGGCCTGCAGCCGGGTTCTCGAATTTGAGCTAATCCTGACAGGGCACTAGGGGCCGATAGGATGGCAGAAGTCCTCATACGGACTGCACTAACACTAATTAACATTCGCAGACTGTAAAGCCTTCATATAAAGCTGCTGTTTATAGGATTTGATGTTGTTGCTGTTCATATTTTTGATGTACTAAACAAATCAACCATTATTATGAGGCCATACCAGTCAAAAGTTTTTGAACAGTAAGATTTTTTATGTTTTTTTTAAAGAAGTCTCTTCTGCTCACCAAGCCTGCATTTATTTATTTGATCCAAAGTACAGCAAAAACAGTAACATTCTGAAAAATGTTTAATATTTAAAATAACTGTTTTCTATTTGAATATATGTCAAAATGTAATTTATAACTGATTTCAAAGCTGAATTTTTAGCATCATTAATCCAGTCACATGATCCTTCAGAAATCATTCTAATATTCTGATTTGCTCCTCAAAAAAACTTTTTTATTATTATTATTATTATTATTATTATTATTATTATTACACTTGATCTTAGCCAAAAGGCCGAGAAGCGATATTATTATTATTATTATTATTATTATTATTGTCAAAAACAGGTGAGTAGAATTTTTTTCAGGTTTCTTTGATGAATAGAAAATTTAGAAGAACAGCCTTTATCTGAAATAGAAATCTTTTAACATTATAAATGCCTTTATCATCATTTCTGATCAATTTAAAGCATCCTTGCTAAATAAAAGTATTAATTTCTACAACCCCCCCCCCATCCCCCCCCCCCCCCCAACAAAAAATGATATTGACTTTTGAATGGTATAGTGTATAATGTTACAAAAGATTTCAGATAAATGCTGATCTTTGGAACTTTCTATTCATCAAAGAATCCTGAATAAATGTACTCAACTGTTTTAATTAAATATTGATAATAATAATAATAATAATAATAAAAAAATGTTTCTTGACAGCAAATCAGCATTTTAGAATGATTTCTGAAGGATCATGTGACACTGAAAACTGGAGTAATGATGCTGAAAATTTAGCTTTGATTACAGGAACAAATTACATTTTAAAATATATTCAAATAGAAAACAGTTATTTTAAAAATATTTCAAAATTGTACTGTTTTTGCTGTACTTTGGATCAAATAAATGCAGGCTTGGTGAGCAGAAGAGACTTCTTTAAAAAACAAAAAATCTTACTGTTCAAAAATTTTTGACTGGTAGTGTACATACAAAAGAAATTATATAATACAAATATATATGGTGTTTATCATATGCAAATGTTTCTTTTAAATACTACTTGTGGGTTTGGTAAGAAGGTAGATTTAAATGAAGTTATTACTGAAAATAAGAGTGAACCAAACTTCACCTTGTTCTGGCCATAACGTTATTTTTCTTGGGCTGTTGATTGACTGGACTACCCACAGTTCCGTTCTTCACCGAGCCCTTCCTCGCAAGCTCTCGCTGTTTCTCTACCGAAAGAACAAATTCAAAACAAATTACATATTGTAAATCTCCTATTGATAGAACGTTCAGCATTCAAAGCGTAACCAAAAGCGATGGTGTGATCGTGATATTTGCATACGGAATTGTTATTGGTCTTCATTCTCGTATCCATTTGCATACTGACGACTGGGTCTTCCTTGCATAAATTTATAACTGCAGTTATGCTTTGACTATGTTCTTTTGAATCCAGACAAAAACCATGGCAACACACAAAGTTTTATTATGTGTTGAGACTACAGTCTTATTAACATTCTCCATTCTGCGTGGTTCTCTGGCTGGAGAACAGTTTCTTCAGGCGTGAAGTCTGAGCTTGACTTCTGCGTGACTTACACACACTGGCCTGCGTGTGTGTGTGTGGGAGATTTCTCTGCGGTGCTATAAGTAATAAGGCTGTCAGAAGGAGGACTGTAAAGTGAGGTTTAATTAACAACAGCAACTGCTGTATTTCAGGATGCCCTAACTGAGCATCACTGAACAGAGAGCGGTGTGAGATGCAGGACGGGAGAGAGAGACAGTGGAAGAGAGGGCTGAGCAATAAGCAATGTTGTTGTTTTTTTCCAGTTATTTAAGGGGAAATGGATACATTTTCTTTTTAATAACCAAAAACATGTGTGTCAATCCTTCAGCCAATGAAACCATGCAATTGTCTTTTTTAGTGGGGAAAAAAGTTTTTGTGGAAATCAAATAGAACCTAAAAATTCAAGACATTAACTCCTCAAAGGTTTATTTTTGCTTTTTTGCTTTTTTTAAATAATATAGATGGACAAAAATAATTTTAATGTAATGTTTGCTGGGATTTTTTTTTTCAACTAAGACTAAATTATTGAAAATTGTTATTAAGTAAATTAAGTTGCATTATAAATTTATATAAATTATAAATTAAGTTGCAATTAAATAAAATACAAATATTACATGAAAAACTTATTTGTGACCCTGGACCACAAAACCAGTCATAAGGGTCAATTATTTGCTGAATAAATAAGCTTTCCATTGATGCATGGTTTGTTAGGATAGGACAATACTTGGCCGAGATCCAATTTGAAAATCTGGAATCTGAGGGTGCAAAAAAAAAAAATCAAAATATTGAGAAAATCGCCTTTAAAGTTGTCCAAATGAAATTCTTAGCAATGCATATTACTAATCAAAAATGAAGTTTTGATATATTTACGGTAGGAAATTTACAAAATAGCTTCATTGAACATGATCTTTACTTAATATCCTAATGATTTTTGGCATAAAAGAAAAATGGATAATTTTGACCCATACAATGTATTTTTGGCTATTGCTACAAATATACCCCAGCAACTTAAGACTGGTTTTGTGGTCCAGAGTCACATTTAAAATAAAATAGTACTTTTAAATGAAATGTTACTAGCTAAAATAGTACTAAAATTACTAAAACTGAAATAAAAATAAATTCCTAAAAATTCAAGACATTAAATGGACTTTATTTCTAACCTCTCAAAGCTCTATTTTTGTTGTTTTGTTTTTTTTGTTTTTTTGATAATATAGATGGCCAAAAATTACTAAAAATTACTAAAACTGAAATAAAAATAAATTAAAGCTAAATAGAAATGTTTAAAAATTATAATTAAAATAAAAACATTACAAAATTAATAAAACTCAATATATTACAAATTAAAAACTAAAATATTAAAATAAAAGATAATATCAATAAATACTAAAACTTTTTTTAATATTCAAAAAGATGGTCAAAAATGTGGATGACTATTTAGGTGCTTTTGAAGCCTGACAAATTACATAATGTCTTTTTGCAATTTACACAAAAATTAATCATTTTGCTCATGTTTCAAATTTCCTTGTAAAAAAGGAAAGCCCAAAAAGGCTCCACAATTGTCTTTAAAAAGCTGTACTTTATCTGAGAGCAACATTCAGACTCATTACACTCCTGCTTATCGAAAACCACGGTCATCCATTTCACACAGCCTAACGCTAATCGCTTCTTAGTTCTCGCTCCAAACCGTATGCTTCACAATCACACTATCAAGTGGGAAAATCAATACAGTCGTTTTTACACTCAAATGAACAAATTACACTAGTGACAATATGGCATCAGATCATTGGCTGAATGCGAAAGTGCCTCACCTATCTTCACTTGCAGAGGAGAGGGCTTGTAGTTGATGGCGACTGACTCTGATTCTCTTGTTCCTGTTTCAGCCTCCAAAGTGGATGTTGCTGCAGGATCCTGGAGACAGAAACACAACCACACTTATTAGGTAGATGCAACACTACATTCAAATGCTAGATACTAGCAATGTACAAAGCTACACAATTCCAAAATTGACTAATTGACAAACAGATATTGAGGAAGGTGTGGTTTCAATGTGAATTCATCTAGAAAACCCTTCCAAGTCTGAAATTGTGTAATGTAGAAGAGCTCTCTCTGGTACAAAACTCCATGCACCATGCTCAGTGCGCTGATGAAAAACAGACAGCAAAAATCAGACTGGTTGTAAATAATGGCACCTGGTGAGGCAGAGCGTGTATCAAGGGTGTTGATTTTACTGGGGTTGGGTGAAATAACACGAGTCAGCGCAATGTCACCACGCTGTCACCGGAATGGGACATTTTAATATATCTCTCTCAAAATGTCTCAGATTTGCTTTCACAGCTGTGCTCCAGCAGCTTATTGATTCTGGGAGCAGAGATAGATGTAGGGCCTGTGCAGTCGAAAACTCCCAATGTACTATAAAGCTACTGGTTATCAGATTAATCCTGATTTATTCAAGACTTTCTGAAAACATGGTGAAAATCATTTTTTTCTGGTGTATAAATAATATAGATGGCCAATAATTATTTTAATGTGATGTTTGCAGTGTTGTTATTTTTAACTAAGATTATTGAAAATTGTTTTAAATAATTGAAATGACGCTGCAGTCAAATAAAATATAAACATTAGATGAGAAAAAAAAATGAAAATGACTGAAATAATACTTTTATATAACTGAAATTATTTAAATAATTGAAATAGTACTAATTGAAATACTACTAAGATTACAGTATTTTTCTGATTTATAGAGAGGTAAAAAAAGAGATTTCCAAAACAAAAAAAAAACCTTAATGAAACAAAATGAAAGAAGAATTTTGAACCTGGCTTTATCCAATGTTCAGACTTACCTTCTGGAAATGTATTATCTAATTAGTGCATATTTAATTAGATAATGTATCATTTGCATTTTTAAACAATCAGGAAACTTGTAATACTGTAAAAAAAAAAAAATCAATTCTTAATGCAGTCATTGGGGAAGTTAGATTAATTAATAAATTAATACATTAATCGATTAGTTATTTTTTGGGATGTCTTTCCTTAAATAATAATGAATAAATCGTTTACTTTATTTTATATAAGCTAAAATCTAACATTAAAAAATGCATTTAATATATAATTAATATCTGACAGAAATTCATTTTTTCTGGATAAAAAACCTCATTTAAAACATCAGAAACACTTTACACTTTAGGGTATAATGCAGTGTGTGTGTTATAATGTATTAACTGTGGTTACAATTATTCCTGAGATTGTGCAATGCATTATGATTATAAGGTGCATTACAAGGCATAATTAATGTATTAAAAATATGCTTAATAGTCAAAGGTCTCTTACAATGTGCAAGTCTTGATTCTTTATTACAAATTAATTTCTTTTAGAACTATACACAACTAAGAGCACTACAGTTAGACAGATGGATGGACAAGTCTTACTGTCTTCTTGTATAATATAAAATTTACAACAAGCCTTCATTACTACTCAAAGGCTGAGCCAATACACACCCTCCTTTCTCCACAGCCTCTTTTCTGCACAGCTGCTTGATTGAGAGATGGATGAAAGCAGGGAGATTCTAGCTGTCATAGTAACCGGCCAGTACTTCCTGCATAGTTGGCTCGCATGACACCAGGCATGTTTTGTTGCTCCAGACTTCAATACGTAGAGTCTGAGTGCTCTGTGACATCACTCGGGACGGGGAAAGGCAGAACAGAGGGAGCTTGTTGGAAGAAATCTTGAGAGCACACCCAAGCTGCCTCTGCCAACAGAGCGCCTATTATGACCTAAAAAGCCTGTCTTTATTGGATTCGGCCCATGTGACCATTTGAGAGTCTTTGGGCCGTCATCATGAGCCACTAGAGCCGTGCGATTATCGCAATGCTAAGTTTTTGGTGCAGTTCATGGCACACCAGATGACTAACCGAAATGTCAAACTACAGACAACAGTCTGGTCAGTACATAGAACATGGTGCGAATTGTGAAACACAGGGGTTTTCAAACTTTTTGACGCCACAGACAAATGATGATACACTTGCTAGGATCCCCTAATCATATATATATAGAGAGAGAGAGAGAGAGAGAGAGAGAGAGAGAGAGGAAAAAAAATCAGTGTCAACTTAATAATAAACATAATAATATTTTACAGATACAATTTTACACTTTTATAATATTTTATTAATAGTGTAGCGACCTTCATATTTTACGTTTAGGGGATCCTATTAAGGGTATCATTATGTTTGGGTGTCTGTGGCATCAAAAAGTTTGAAAACTTTTTATTTATATAATATTTAGAACATAAAACACACACATATTTAAAAAAAATAATAATAATAAAATAATAATAATAATAATAATAATATTATATATATATATATATATATATATAGACAACTAGAGAGAGAGAGAGAGTACTAAAAAGCTATATAGAGATATTTGGAAAAAATAAAACATAAAAAGGACAAAAGAATATAGCACACAGCAAAACTACTAAAGCTAAAAATATAAAAATCCAACACTATTAATAAAATATTATAAATGTGAAAAAATGTATCTATAAATTATTTTGTTTTGTCTATATTAAGTTGACACACACACACACATACATATATATATAGAGAGAGAGAGCGATTTAGAAAAAAGTATAACTGCTGATCCACAAAAAATTATTTTTCCTATTCTGTTATAGAATTGATATGCATTGATATCTATAACACTGATATATATAGAGTTACATTTTTTAAATATATATATATATATATATATATATATATTTCCGAACTATTCCATTGAGCACCTATCAGCAATATCAAATATCAATATAAAAATGCTATATCAAATGTCTGGCATTAACAAAACATTCTTAGCTCATGTTAGCTTTGACTAAATGATGCTAAAACCTTTGGAGGGGTCACTGGATGTAAAAAATGACCTGTACCATAAAGAAATCCACTTGTGGAAGAAACAGGAAGCAGACTTGTTGTTGAAGGAAACCTCTTTGCCCACTGGCTCAGTCATGGAAAAGTGCCAGCTCTAGGCCTGGCAGGTCTCTCACAAACCCTTTAAGCTCAGCACCAGCTAAAGAGACCAGCGGGGGATTGTGGGTAATAGCCCAGCAGGATACCATCAAGCTCCTGAAGCATCTAATCATATGCTGGGCATGAAGTACACTGTGATTCATCTTTATCTCCAGCTGTTGCTTGTCCACAATATAATTTTCTTTTTTTCAAGCATCAGGGCACACCTTCAAAGCAAGGAGGTAATGCTTCACGACACGTCAACATAAATTTAAAAATGCCATTTCTCTTTGTACTTTGTGGTCTATAAAGGACTCTGTTGAGCAAGCCGATGTTATTGAGCTTTGCAGACAGCCTTTGTTGAACTACACAGGCTACACAAATCTCAGAGCAACACCACAAAGAACAACATCAAAGTCATGCATATTCCACCAGCTACATGTACAACTGCCCGTGAAATTTATGCAAGATCTACTGAAAAAAACCAAACTGATGCAACCCTAATCTCTGGTCTCATTGTTTAAAGCTGATTTACAAGATTAAAGTGATCAGAAATCTATAGGAACTGAAACATAAGCGGGTCTACATCGATCTAGAGCAATGCAAGACTCACACATCCACAGAAACACATCAAAAAACAAGATTAACATGACAAATCCATTGAAACACTGTACACCTGTAGGTCTCATGTTAAATCTCTCACAAGGACTAATGTTCGTCCTCAAGGATGTCAATGAGACGTTATCATTTAACATCAGGAAAGATTCTAGATTAAATATAGATTAATGGCATTATGAGCTGAACTCCAGGATCTCTATGCCCTTTCTGACCTCATGTCACGTCAATATGGCATTTTAGTGATGTTGGTTGATGAAGGAGATGAAGATGAGCGAATGCTGACACAGCTGAGGCGATAAAAAGGATTGGTGGGATTATATAACAAGATGGAATCTGGACCAATCACAGCAAAGCATGATCCATAAAGTGACTACCAGTTGATAGTGGTTAATCAGATAACCAACAATAACTAATTGATATATATAATTATTAACAAATATATTCAATATATTCTTTTTTATTTATGTAGAATAAAAGGGATGGGACGTGTTCATCTACTTCTTAAATTTCCCACTGATTTAAGAGTTATTTAATGGTTAGGGTTTGTGTCAGGACAATGTTTGTTCGACATGAATGATGTTCTAGAACCAACAAAAGATGCTGATCCTGGAAAACGGCCTACTTGGCAAAATTACAGTCACCGCAAACCAACAAGCGCTATGGCAGCTTACTGTTATTGCTGCCCTCCTTTTATCCACATGGTATTCTGAAATTAAAACTAGTGTGACCTAATAGACTGTCATTTTCATCTATGTATAGACAAAGGTGAAGAGTACAACAAATAAGAAAGCCAATAACTAGTAAAGGACTAAGGAGTATTCTTCTCTGCAAAACAGGAGCCATATTGCAGTGGGCGTATGTCCTTTTCTGCCCACAGAAGAATGAATTAGCATGAGAAAGCACAGTTTGTTGTATAGGGTAACAGCTGGGTCTTTGGCACTTTGGGAATAGTGGGGCGCCAATGAAAAAGGAATGACATTATCACTCCGGGCCATATCTCACCAATCCAGCATATTCTAAAGTGCACACTTCAGTCCAGCCAGATAATACAGGCCTCCTAACTGAATGAAAACATACTTACTTCACTGGAAATCAATATGTTTACACAAGCTCTGAAACAAATAAGACACTCAGGAAATTCAAGATGTATGTGTCTGCTACTACTGTCTGACTGGGCTGATGAGTTCAAATCTACTCAAGTCAAGTACTTACCGGCTTGTACTGTTTGTAATTACAGTCCTTAGTTAAATTCTACAGCATTGTGTTTATTTAACAGTTTGGTTCTTATTTTATTTTTAATTGTATTTAATGTACAAGCTCCAATTCAATTTATGCTTAATACAACTGAAGTTTTTTATTGTTTTTTTTAATGCAATAAAAGAACAACAATTACAAATACAGAAACAAAAAAATATGAACAAAAGACAATGAGGGTTACAAAAATTAATCCAAAGCCTACTATGTTAGCTTATAAGACTCACACCAAGAAAGAGTCTTCCATGCAATAGAATTATTAGAGTTTCTTAAGGAGTTTACATACATATCAAAATCTTTTCTGAAAACAAAAAGTAAGGAGTTTTCTTTGAAAATGTACATTTATTAATGTAAAATTTAGCAAGAAATAACAATAAATTAATAATAAATTTACAGTGAGAAGGGTCAAAGATTCAAAGAGTAACCAAAAAACAACAGAAACATTAAGGGACTGGTTTGCGTCATCATAACCTGATATTACCACAAAAAGAACATTCCATTGCAGTTTATTCATTTGTAACATTTTTGTTTTTCGGTTTTGTAAAGTAACAATTTCACATAATCACTCAAATGATATAAATAAGAGCTCACTCCTTTGGTTGGTTCGCGACGATTCATTTAAACAACAACCTAAACGTCTTTCCAGTCCGATTCATAGGGAGTCAGACTGATTCAGAGTAGACCGACTCACTGAAAAGCTCCGATTCAAAAGAACGTTACATTTACGAATCGAATACCTACTAACAAACAGTCAAAAATAATATCACGTATAGGTGAGAGCTTTTATTTTGTCTCATTAAGGCAGGTTTACGAACATATAAACGCGACTGAGTAAATGTCAGTACCATAACAACTGGCATAGTGTCGACATAGTTGGATATGTCGGTTTTGTCTAAATAACCCCACCGATCCTTTAGATGACATCTGGTAATGTGGATCAGCTTAAGTTAGATAATACAGAATTACTGTCTTCTCACACAGTGTCACGACCTGTAAAGGTACACAGTGTGTGTTATTCTCCATGTAGTGAGAGTGACACTTACCAGCAGCTTCATCTCTGGATTTACTGGTGGCACTTGAAATCTGTCAATTTCTTCCATCATTTTGATAAAACGTCAGTCTTGTAAAGTAAAGCACAAATGCTCAAGGTGATATCCTAATTGAAAAGCGCATTTATTCACTCTCTGGAACGGTTCAAAGATGCCGAGCTCTTCAGCATCATCTCTAGTTGTTTTCCGCTATCTGGCTATTACCAGTCAGGGGTGACTCAACAGCAACATCTGACTTCCGGGTCCGGAACCCCTCCCATACTGACGAAGAGATGAATAATTAATGAGCTTGGAAATTCGATTAGATCGTGCAGGCAAAACAGCTACTGAAAGATAAGGTAGAATTGCAGATCAAAAGCAGCACAGCAAAGCTTTGGATTATTGGCCAATGAAATATGACAATCATACAGATATCATAATAATTTAAAACTTCGACAAGTGCTAAAATGTTAATTTAATAGTTTATTATTATTTATATAAATAATTATTTGTTTATTGTGTTAAATACTGGGGTTTGTCTTTATATTTGTAAATCAAGTAAAAATGCCAAATAGCAACATTGTTGTTGTTCATGTTCGTCTTAACAAAAACACTTTTTGCATGCATCAGTTTTTATGAAACTTTGAAAGACAAGTGTCAAGGAAAAACTAAATACGTGTCGCTATCACCATCTTGTGGTGTTTTAGGCAGGATTTAGATTTTGCTCAAATTACGCCTTTGAATGACTTTTATTTTGAAACAAGCTCCACAAGAATCCAGTCAAGCCTCTTCAGCAAATCTTGATTTTGTGCCAAAGATGTGATATTGTGGAAAACATTATAACAAAATAATATGTAATAAAATAACATATTATAACAAAAAGTAGATCTTTTTATTAACATTTTGATACGTTTACTATGAAATTTACTTATAATTTTAACTTTAAAATTCATTGGTTTAAAAAAACAGATTTTTTAAAACAGTTTTTAAAAAATAAATATACTGTATTTATTGTTTTATTTATTCATTCATTCATTCTTGATATTTTAAATTATTTATCTCAGCGCTTTTATTTTGAAAGCCAACGTTAACTCTTCACAGTTTTTAGGCTTCTTCACGTTTTTACATGTTGCTATTTGTGGGCTCACTAGCGTCGGTTGATTAACAGACGCTGAAACAAAATAATAGATAGCATTTCCACAACTTGTTTATAGTTTCTGGTCGAACAAGGATTATCACTGGAATGTCGTTAAACAGAGATTTTAAGCTTTCTTTGTATCTTTGACAACAACTGCAGCTTGGGCCTTTGTTAGGCTTGGTTTCTAGGGACACCGTTGCTATAGACAGCGTACTGCATAACGCTGACCAACGTCAGGCGATTTCCTCCAATCACGATCACGCACTTGCAACGAACCTTTTGAATCAGCCAATCAAATGAAAGACCGATTACCCACCGGAAGAAAAGGGTTTCGAGACTCTGGGATGACAAGAAAACTGAAGTAGTTCGCAAATATTTTCATGTACATTTTACACGTATCGACGTTTGAATGTTTGTAATTTCGCATGGTAAGATGGTTTGCAAATAAATACGTTTCGCTTT
>JAFVLL020022246.1:0-57156 GCA_021397915.2 Tor tambroides
GGGTGGGGGGGGTCTGTGACCATTTGTTAAAGAACTAATTTGATTTGTTAAATCAAATGCAAAATTGTGTGTCTGATTCGTCCATACGCTACACACCTTTTAAGAAAAAGCTCTAAAATTTAAACAGATTTTACTCATTCCTCCAGAAATATGTGCATGAGTGACATTAAAATCACTTTAGTGCAATTAGATATACTGTGTCTGTGTGTGTGTGTGTGTGTGTGTGTAAAATGTTTATTAGAAAAAGGACATGAAAGTAAAATAATTCTTGATCTATTTTACTTCACCCAAGTGCATTCATTTGGGTTTACCATATGCTTTTAAACACACCATAAACTGTAAAAATATTAACCAAGAAATCTATTAAAACACATGAATTATGTGTGGTGAAAACATAAAAATCTGATGCAATGGTTTATTTCCATGGGTGCCAAGTGTATGAGCTCATCTGCTCCCTCAGGTTCAGTATTTCCTGTACATAAATGTGATAAGGTTATATGAGGTGATATAGTTCCAACAGCCTAAATATAGACTTAAAAGAGTTCTTCGAATCGCACAGGCCAGTGTAGTATGTAGTGATGAAGAATATTACCCCTTATCCTCACTTAGCCCTACAGGATAAGAGCTGAAAGATGTATTAGCTTCCCGCCATTAATGCACATTATATATTAAGCTTTAGAGAGGGAAAAAAGTCGGATTTTGCACAAAAAACACATTTTCAGCTTTCCTGGTGTACAAAGCATTTGTACTAAGCATTTAAATGTTGCTTCAGACATCGTGAGTGTAATATCTAAGATTAATAGTAACTGAATGAACTAGGCAGCTGTATGTATAGTATTTTTCATGTATAATCAGATAACCTCAGCTTAGGCCAGCATCCCGCTAGCCATTTTTCAGCCAATTTTACGTCGTAAGCTGAATTTGCAGTCGTTTGAGAATCAGAGGAAGTCTGAATACGCTCAGCAGGGGGGTGTTAACAGCGCTGCCGATTCTCTGACAGCATCCAACATGTTTGATATTATTGCTCAGCTGGTGATCTAGATGCTTTTGGCATCCAGCAACTGACCAATTAGGAGTTTATGGGCTCTAGCTCCCTTAAACGAATAGTTCACCCTTAAGATCAAAACTTGCTGAAAATCTTCTCACCCTCAGGCCACCCAAGACAGATGAGTTTGGAACAAATTTGGAGAAATTTAGCATTACATCAGTTGCTCACCAGTAGATCCTCTGCAGTGAATGGGTGCTGTCAGAATGAGTCCAAACATCACAATAGTGAAAACATCACAAAAGTAATCCAGATGACTTCAGTCCTTTAATATGGTCTTGTGAAAAGCAGCATTTTTGTAATAAACAAATTCATCATTAAGATGTTTCTAATTTCAGACGAGTCCATAATATTGCTTTCTCCAGTTAAAAAGTCATCTCAATTACACATTACCTTGACCTGAAGGAACAAATACACATCACACACATTCACAAATGACAATTTGAATCGCATGCTAATTCAGTCTATTGCAGTTATTTATGTATGTATTCCTGTTATTTCGGCGAGCTTCACACTGATTTGCTGCCAATGTAGGGCACTGCAATGTGTGACAGGAAAACAGAGAGACATTTCAGAAATTGTTGTTCAGTCTGTCAATGCTCTTACATTCTTAATGAGTGAGTGTGACAGACTTTGGACAAATGAGGGTGAGCTTTCAGCAAGAACAGTCGGTAAGTGCAACATCCGCGACTACAATCGAGTTGTTGATAGTGGAACGCTGCCTTAATCCGACAGCAATTTAGTCACTAGAAGTGACATGTTAGACAAAGAAATGTAAGGCCAGAGTCTTCATTATTTCTGAGTCTGTTACTAGTATTTTGTATTTTAAATGCTATTTATGATCATATTTGATCATACTTTCACACTGGTCTCATAATGCCCCACTGCCTGTTGAACAGTCTACGGTTAACATTAAACAAGAATGCTTATGAAATGCTGATTTGCAGACATATTTATATAAATGCACTTTTTTTAAAACGTTTAAAGGGCTCAAATGAAGATGAAAGTACACTATTCCCTTCCTGGATTTCAGTGGTTCCTGCCTGGAGGCTTGTGCTCTTATTGCTTTCTTTTGGTCTGTCAGACACCTTCATGCTCTGCTCTCACATCTCTCCTCAAGCTCTTGAATACCTTATTAAGATGAGAAGAACTTGACAGAAGGATACTAAATAATAGCATACTTAAATAAGAACATTATGAAAAAAGATGATTTCTTTAAAGCTGCACCCATTCATTTTTACCTGTTAAATAAGGACATTAATAGCAGTTATGAAAAATGTTTGAAATCATGTACTCACAGTGTTGAGGAAAGTTACTTTTAAAAGTAATGCATTTCAATATTGCGTTACTCCCTAAAAAGTCACAAATTACGTTGTTTAGTTACTTTTTATGGAAAGTAATGTGTTACGTTACTTTTGAGTTACTTATTATATCTGGGCTTGCTTGTTTGTTTTCAATATAAAAAATATTAAAAAGTTCTTCTTTTAAGTCCTGAAGGAAATGTAAATTCACGTCTGTACAGTAGAGGGCACCGCTCAAACAAATTGCATGAAGAATATGACGCAGGAGAAGAAAGTTCAACACTATTCAGCATAACATAAATGAAACACAAATGTGTCATTTTTGCTTATTAGTATGGTTGAATTGGATCATCGAAGGTCAGTAGCAAAGACATTGGTTAATAAAATGGGATTAAATACATAAATGATATTTGTCTTATTTAACATTTAATTATTGCAGGTTTATATAATATTCTGAGTTTGCATTTGACTGTTTTTATTCATTTCGAGGAATACTGAATCTGTTTCTGTGCAGTGAGATGAGTAAATAATGTTCATATTTAGTCTAGAACTATGGTAACATCATGTTTACACAATGCTTCTGCACTTACTCTCGATTTCTCTCAACATGGCAACACAAGAGCTGTCAGTCAAGACATGGGAAACAAAGTAACAAGCATTACTTATTTGAAAAAGTAACTCAAATTGGCAAATTGCCAACAATTGGCAAAAAAACTGAAAAGTGCAGCATTAACTGTATTTACAGCTAAATACACCATTCAACTAATTATGAATGATTTCCAAATTTACTGTTTACTGTTTATAAGTACTTTTACATTTTAGATACTCAACTGTTCAAATGTTTTAATGGGTTTATAACTGCACTTGTTTGATCAAAAATACAATAAAATCTGTATTATTTTGAAACATTATTACAATTATTTTTTATTTTACTGCATTTATTTTTTTTATTTTTTTGTGATGCAAAGACACATTTTTAGAAAGTTACTCCAGAGTTCACACAATCATTCTTATGCTGATTTGATGCTCAACAAATTCGTTGTATTATTAACATTAAAAACAGTTGTGCTTCTTAATATTTTTGTGAAAATTGATTTTCTGATAAACAGAGGTCAAAACTGCATTTATTTTAAATATATTTTTTAGTATAATGTAAAAGTATTTACTGCCATCTTTGATTAATGTAGTGCATCCTTGTCGAATAAAAACTTTAATTTCTTTAAAAAAATTAAAAAAAATCTTATTGACCCCAAAAGTTTGAACGGTAGTGTACGTCCATACATGCTTAATGTACTGTATATCCAGATATATAAAAATATATATGCAAATGCTACATAAAAATACCTATGAATACAAATAAGATCAGGGTGGGTGAGCAGAGTCAAAGTAAAAAGGACGAAACGTTTCTCTCTCTTTTGACCCTGCCTCTCTATCTCCTTTCTAAAGTCTCCTCTGAGTCCTTGTCTTAGGTCTGTGGGTTCTGCTGGGCCTCTGTGAGTCCCTGTGCCTCAGGCAGCCAGCAAGGAGGCTCGCTTCAGCCCTGCTCTGTGGGCAACAATGCTAAAGAACAGCAGGTTTCAGGCTTGATATGTGGCTGCTTGTGTAATCAAACTGTCCCTGGCCAATATGACAACGCCGAAGGGTTTTTTCATGACCTCTCTCTCTGATCGGCTTTCATAAAAAGAGTGTGACTGCAGGCAGAACGAGCTTTTTTGACAGATGACATTGTAGCTTTTACAATATAGTTTGATTTATTGTGCAATTTTACGACTGTTCAAATATGCAAGTGGGTCAGGCTTGAAAGTCAAAGACAAAACTTAAAGACACAGTTCTTGTTACTGTAAACCGAATGAATTATTACATAGCACCATCTAACCCAAACATAAATGCCCTACTATGCATTATGAGAGATGATACAACACTCCATATCTTCGAGTCATTGGTATTTATGAAATATTTATATGTAAGCTGGCCAGTTTAAGCATGTATGCTTGAGTTAAGAAGAATTAAAAGCACTGGGGCTGTCAAGTGACTGACATTTTAATCAGAATAGCCCTCTTCCCAAACAGACCCACATATCACCTTTGTGTCTGGGGTACCGGTGACATTTTCATTGTTATTTCTGTTGTGTTGGGCTTTTATAGTGAGATGAAACCTTTTTTGAATTATTGTGTGTAACCACTTAATCATCTTATCAAATGACACCATGTATCCACATGTTTGGAATAGAAATGTAAAATGAAGAATGGAGTAATAAACAGGCCAGGGTCCATCAGGCCATACGTTTCTTTTTTTATTATTATGCAAGTGGAAATTTGGCTGTCTCTTAAAACATGGCATTTCATTTGGTTAGCATAGGGTACTCTATATCAGATTGTGCATATTCAATAGTGCTGCCCCTTGTTTTTCATATTCACTTTATTTATCACTGCATCCCTTTAATGAAGCCTTTGACAAGCTGGATTCTGGATAGCGCTATCAGTATTTATTGTCTAGCTATTTGTCATATTGTTTTCATGATACATTGCTGGTGTTGCCTATATTGAAAAACTGTAATTACATCTAAGATGAAGGTGGACAAAAATGTAAACTGAAGAGGGTTTTCTCTCTAATAAGGTGATATAGCAGTTTGGGTTATACAGCTATAGTGTGTACAAGCTGAAGCTGAAAGGCATTAATGTACTCCTCTGTTTAGCTGCCTGAATATGACAGAATATTAAATTGAAAACATATGAAGAAATACAGCAAGATACCCAAAATGATATCCTGTAAGTTTATTTTGAACAAATTCATGCATTTATTTATGTTTGTTTATGTTTTTAAACTATATGCAGAAGCATGATGTGCATGATTATTTGGCAATTAAAGAATATATCTTAACCTTTTGGCTTTTTTAGAAGCACATATTTATGCCAAATAGTATCTTATTTGTAGATAAAGATTCTCATTACTTAACAGCGGTAAATATAAACATAGTTTGTTTACACGGCTAAACAGAATATTATATGATTCAGTCACACATGAAATTCAGAAAATGTTTATATACGCTACCTTCAGAAACTTCAAATCTTATTTTTAGGATTCTTTTATGAACAGAATGTCTTAAAAGCCTTAACTGTCACTATTGATCAATGTAACGCATCCTTGCAGAATAATTCATTTCTTTTTAAAAATCTCACTCGCCTCAAACTTTTGCACAGTATAGTGTACTTCCAGAAATACTCATTGATTTTTTTTTTTTTCTCCCTTCTTGAAATTAAATTTCACCTACACAAGAATTCTATCAGTGGATCTTAATCCCTTTTAATGCCTCTGATATGTGAATATTACAGGTTTCATTAGTGCACCTTAACCGAACATCCAATAAAACAAGCCTGACATCATGGCGTCCCGACATGTGACTGTCAATCCAAGAATATTGTGTACCTGTCCTTGCCAATGTCCTTTGGCTTTCATTACAAGCTAGCATGTTACTGCCTCCACCATCATGTTTGAGCTAAAGCTTCATCACCCAAGCGTAAAGAGTCTGTGTTAAACACTATGTTAAACCCCCTACATGTGCACACATCCTCCCCTTTCAATGCGTCAGTTATGTATGTCAAACGGCTGCTGTTTGTAACACCATCTCGCCTCCTTTATTGACCCACAGTGGGGAACCACAACATGCTGTGTGCCATCTACTTAATATGGCTGGTCTAATGATACCCTTGCCTGCTACTCTGTACATTGTTTGGTATAAAAATGTTTTCTTGGGTTCCACATACGTTTTAGTACTGAAGACCACTTCTTGCCCTGCTTCTGCTTATATACTTTTGCTTGAAGCATCCGTCAGGTCAATCAGTTTAGATAACTGGAACTGCAATAACAGATAGTAAAAGACAGGAAAAGTTATAGGCCTATGTAATAAGCTTGTGAGCTTGTTTCTATTTCAACCTAAAATCCTATGACTAAACACCAGCTCTCTTCTAAAGGAAGGATACCATATTTTATAGCCTTGATGAAGGTGATGGCACCTTGACAAGATTCATTTATGCAATTCATTAATTGCTGTCCAATTACACCCATGTCAAACTTAACACGTCTCAAATTGAGGAGTACACGGTCTTCTCAGTGGAATTAATTCTTTAATGATATGTCAATAAAAGTGCAGGAGTCATGTGACCTAGCGCTGCGGGAGAGTAGAGGTGATAGATGATGGATGAGCACACGGGGAGAAGATATTAAACACAAGCAAGCAGGGACATACACTAAATCATACATCCCAGCACTGACATACAGTATATGCTCCTTAAGATCATAAAAATACATAGTAACTATGATTTTAAAAGAATAAATCAAAGCAAAATGATTACTATCGTTATTTACTTGGGATGGGTAAAAATACTGTTTTCTCTGATTTATTGTGATCTTCATTGAGATCTCAATATTGTTTCTAAAAGTCTCTGGATTGTGTTTTGAATTCTATGCCTATAAGTTTTTTTTTATATGCGTCACACTGTGCAAGTTGAAAGCCTCACAGCAAAAGAGTCATATTTTGCAGTCTGAATTGACTGTGATGAGATACAATTCAGTTTATTGTAAAATAATGGCATAAATGTTTGGTTGCCCTTGAGAGCCACACGCAAAAACAAATACACAATGTGACCACTGTAGTCTGATTCAAGAACAAATGACTAATATGAACCGGCTCTTTTTTAATGAATCCCAACCATACAAAAGAATCACAAATGTTTTTGTTAAATAAATAGCTATCAAACTGCATATTTTGGGCCCTGTTGTTCATTTTAAATATTAAAATGAATATTCTTGCAATGTACCAAATTAAAATATTTTTTTCCTTTGAGAGTAAACTTTACTTTTTTGCTTACTTTTATCATCTGTTTATTATTTTATCCAGCTTTAACATAGTACAGCAGTGCAATTCAAGTCACATCTGTCCCAGTGTCTTCCTCTTATACCCAAAACCCCTCTCCTCAGGCACTGAGCTTAATAACAATCACGTCCACTGGGACTTTCTCCCAGACTGAACTCTCCAAAACAGCAGTGGATTCTAGAATAAAGACCAGCTTTTCCCGGCAGCTCTCAGCAGTTGAGCTGCCATCTTGTCAAGACCCCAAATGAGCATCCACCCAAGGGCATGGACCTCAGCAGAGCTCCACAAATAGTCATGTCTAGTCCTGCACTGTTACAAGATGAAGTTTCTCTCTTTCTCGGTTATGGTTATGAAGGCCATTCTGCTGATAATGAGTTGGTAAGCTTTGTAATGAGGAGTATTCACACACTGTGATTATTCTATTCACATTAAGCTGCATTAGCGATGTATGCATTCCATTTATTAGAATATTCTTGTTAGTGCTCTTTCTTCTCTACCTTCCAGTTTAGAGAGTCAAACAATACAGCATGATGAAGATTTTAATCCCTCACTCAATTACAAACTTTACTTTTGAATGGAATGTTTTGAAAAAGAATTAACACAGAGAACAGTTTGGCCAGTGTCCACATGAATGTTGCTAATTGCTAATTGCTTTCTCTAATAGAATTAGACTACTAGTAACTCTATCTGAATAATAATTATTACTTTACCTTTTGAGCCTTGCTTTAGGAAAACAGTTCTTTATTCAAGGAATAATGGTAAATAAGTGAAATTGGGTTTAATTTGCTTTCCAAAAATGGAGGGGTTTCATCAGACTTGATTCATCAGAGAGAGATTTTGGTCAGATTTTTCCTTACACCAGTAGGTGTCGAGAAGTGATTTGTTCAAAAACACTGATTCTTCAGGAAGTTATGACTGAATAATGGAATTGTTCAATCAGTTGCTCATTCAAGAACACTGATTCATTCCCAAACCAAACAAGTGACTTTGGCTGCATCTGAAAACCTAGGCAGCTGACTTGCTGACTTGTGGGATATCAAAGGCAGAGAAGGATACATGGTGCCTTCAAAAATCGATCAGATGAAGGTATCTCATGAGACAGGAAGTGAAGCTAACTTTGGATCCTGACATGCCTTGATGCCTTCCGACCTTGGAATGCTTCCTCTGAAGGCAGTTTTCGGATGCAGCCTTTGAGTCGCTGAATCATTCGGTTAATTGAACTGATTTCATTAAAAGGAATGATTCGTTTATAAACGTAGACTACTGCGTGTTGCAGTAAATGGTCGATCAAGCTTTGGCTTTCCTTGGAACCATTTTCTTTAGCACAGCAAAAATAGGCAAAGTAAGTGACAGTATTATGTCTAAAAGCTTCTATAAATATTATGATTTGTTAACTTGCACCAAAAAAATGTGCAGCTGACACTTGCAGTGTGAAACGCACCACAGAGCAAATTGCGGTCGAAATAACCCAAAGATGCCACTGAAAAAAAAAAAAAAAAAAAAAACACACAGCTGTGCTTACAGGGTTTACAAAAACAACATTGCTAAACCAAAACTGTTCATATATTGTACCTATTATAAATCTGAGTATTCTTAGCATGCACCACCACCTGTGAAGACAGGATGATAATGATGATGACGAACTGACGCACAGCGATGAATATTAAAATCCATTACTGGACATTCCATGCTTACCACCCACATTCATTAGAGCTCAGGGAAAATAATGAAAGCAATTTGCGGTTCCCCAGGAGCATCAAGCAAAACATGTCCATCTCTTTCAAAATTTGTGAGGTGTTTATTTGTCATGGCTGTAAATTATGCATTTTTCTCTTTATAATCCTCTGGAGCCCACTTGGCAAATATGACATTATGAAGACGTGCATCTTTCCACCGAATCACTCACATTATACTGATAGCATCACCTTTAGACCCTCCAAGAGGGTCATATTTTCCAAAGACTCAATCTGGCTGCGGAAACTGTTGATGCGACCGGTGGCTGCTGGGAAAAATTGTAAATTATTCGCTCTGCTATACAAGAATGATTTTTCATTTTCTCCTGGTTAAATATTTACTTTGATGGAAGCAAGTGCACACATATATTCACAAGTCACATAATCAACAAATCACACTAAGTGCATAGCTGCTTTCCCCAATACTCCTTGTGAAAGTAATTAGGCCTTAATTCCTCCCGGGTGGTGATAGAGGTAGCATATAAATGACAGCCTATGAGGCTTCCCCATCATAGATTGTTGTCAGTTAAGAAATAGATTTTCCTAGATCAGGAGAGGGATGAATATTTATGGGGTGAATAATTTATTAAAAGCCACTTTATATTCTCCTTTTTGCTTGATTGGCTCTCATGGAGAGAGAGAGAGGCTGCATTGATCTTAAAGCATACACTGTGACTGAATTAATGGACTCAGAAAAAGAATATCTGTGGAAAAGCAAAGACAGAGCATGTGACAGTGATTGCAAATCATTTACATTTTTGCTAATTGGGATGCACAGTATCTTTGCTTGAACGTGTAAAGCATAAGTACAGTAGGTGGGGTTGGCACAAGTTAACACTGAAAAACAGAATGGTAATAACGGTAAATATGTACATACACCAGAGAAAAACAATTAAACATAAAAAGGTAAATATAAATTAATTAGATTATGTAAATTAATAAACTCCAGGTGTATATATTTATATATATGCTGAAGCATGTTTAACGCCAAATTCTGGTCAATGCCTCTTTTTCTGTCCTTTTTGTTTTTCTAACTTATGATTCTGTTTCTACCAAGCACACTTGAAATTGTTTATATGAATATAATCGGCCCTAATGCCAAGAGGCCTGAAAGCTTGTCTGAAACCTGTTTCCTTAGGCACACAAAACTTTGACCAGACAGTGGACCATTTTCACATTTCCAGGGTTCTCAAATGCTCAAGTCATTATAGTTGTGTAAAATTTGGGTGAACTGGAACTATATATATATATATATATATATATATATTATATTTGCACTCTCATTTGCCTCAATAGCAAAAGAAAAAAATCCATGATAGTGTTTCTATGACTTTCCAAACGAGGAAAAAATACCGAGAGACTGATTATGTTGGCCAAAAGAGAGAAAGACGTCAAATTTGCTGTCTCTCCGTCAGCATTTGTATCAGAAATACTCACACAGCAACACTAGTTTTATGTGATTTAACAATGTATAGAGTTTTAAATGTACATTAAAAGTGTTTTAAAAGTGAAAAGTGTAAAAAAATTTTAACATCTAAAATACAATGTTAAAGGGGTCCATAGGGTTGCTTTGGACACATGATTGGCTGATGAGATGTTAGCATTACTGGCTAAACATACATGTGTAAATAAAGGAACCACTGAACATTGATAAGCATTATAAAACACAGCTAAGGAAGAAAAGTGACAGTGTGAGGTCTGAGTGATTGGATTAAACCCATAATGCTTTACCGTCCACCCTGTAATTAACATCACACGCAGTAATATTAGCTGCTTTTATAAGCCAGACAGAGTAATGGCACTCTCTTGTCTTCAGATACATTTATTACGTTTCAGAGCACTTTTATGACATCTTGAATGCACACATCAGAGGGGTCCTGAAATAACTCTGGCATCTGGATTGCTGCAATCAAATCAATCAGTCAGGATTAGGGATCTGTGGAGGTGTCAATAGGTCTAAAGCTGGAAAGTGAATATTTAGATTCATTGTCCGCTGTTACCATGGTGACGCATTGGCATTCCAACAAGATTCATTTCTAAGACGAAAAACTCCAAGCATTTGATCATTCTTCAGGAAATGCATCATATCTGACTTATAACTCATAATTTGAGTGTGATTTTGTAACTTAAACACAAAGTGGGTACAAATGAAGTATCTTGCTTTTTTTTAAACATTACTTTTACATTAAATGTGGCAGGTGTTTTAATGTAAAAGAACTTGCTTTGAATTCAAGATATGCACTTTTATGCATTCATGGGTTCTCTGAGAATCAAACACATGACCTTGGCTTTGCTAGTGCTGTTTAATTATTTGAGCTGCAGGAATGCTTTACAGAAAGGATTCTGTGTGTCAGTGTGCTCTGAAATGTATTGGCATCAAAAGAAAATATTATTTAGTAATGGGGGGAGATGATTTAGTTAATTAAATATGTCTGGAACTATTTCAGGTCGTTTTCCACTTGATTTAGACTTGGTCAGTAGGATTTAAAAATAATATAAAACCAAAAATGCTAACCATACTGACCAATACTACAATCTACAATCTATACTTCTGTGAAATCAGATCCTCTCCCTCTCTAAGCATTAATTAACAGAGAAAGAAAATGATTAGATTACAGGACTCATTGTGCTTAACATCAGGGGAATCAAACAAGCCACTGATTCAATATTGACTGAAGCTGTGCTGAGCGTCTGACTTCCTGTATCGATGAACTGCTGATGTCTGCAAAAACTCGTCCTTTTAACGAACCCTGACCTTATGAGTTGAACACAGAAAAGGCTTGACGTGTGGAAGCACAGCAGGAACAGGAAATGCTGTTTGTGGTAGAGTTCTGTGTGTAGTTCAGTTTTAAATTGAATTGAATTGAAAATCTTTAGTCTCCACACATGTGGAAATTTATCTTCGACCCCACAATAACATATACCGCAAATACACTTAACTTCACAGTCAAAGTTATGTAAAGTGAATGGACCGGGAAAGTTTCACACCTGCTCAAGCAAAAGAAATACTAGAGAAACACTCAGGAATGATTTTGATTTCTGAATCTTTGAATGAATCTCAAATGTTTGTGATTGTTTCTGCATCTGCAAGTTACATGATTACGCCAGTAGGTGGCGACAAGTGACTGTCTCATGTTGAGTGAGTCATGATTCATTTGCTCAACGAATTTGTTTAAATTCAATTTTTTAAATTGAATTTGCACAATGATGTTGGTGTTACTAAGCATTCAGTCCATAGCTGTCTGCTTTCAGACCAAACTAATGTCGCCTCTGGGATTTGGTAATTGAAAATCTATGGCTGAGTTCATTTTACAACACAGCTGACACAACTACAAAGTTTTAGCTTAATATTCTATCATATAACACCAATCAATTCCTTGTTAATGGCTTCTCTGAGCAATGTCTTCATCAATAGACAAACTGAGAGAACATAATAAACTTTGCCAGAGGAGCAAGAGGCCAGCAAATTGCAATAGCTTTTTTGTTTCTTTTTCTGGTTTATTTTTTGTTTGTTTAACCTTCAAAATACCTCTCATAATCATACTTATGAAGAGGTGTGTGTTTGTTGCGTCACTATCCACTTTCCATGTACAACTAGTAAAGGTTTAACAGAAACAGCCGACTCAAGTTATATGCAGTGTTCAGGATGAACATTTCAAGTTAACTTTGTATGCATAGTGGCAAATAATTCAAAGGCTACTGTCAAAATGAAAACATCTTTTCATAAGTGATTGTGATGCTGTGGGAGACAACTGGGAGAAGTCAGAGAGCACAAAGCTCTACTTAATTATAGACAAGCTGAAGCCTTCTGCAAGATTTACTGTCTTTATTATTATCTCTGAATCTCCCACACTATAAGAAACTTATAATCTGTCACTCCTCCATACAGACTCCCACACAGCCACCACAGGGTAACACTGAGGTTATTTATAAGCTGTGTGATTTTAGTATATAGCCAGAAGGCAACCACAAACCATCTTTATTTTCATGTTACGACTGGTCAAACCTTTGCCCTGTTAACCACACAACAATATTTTTAACATTTAGTTTTGCAATCAGAAAAATAAATAGTAATTTTGACTTTGTTTTTCTCATAATCATAACTTAAGTCAGACTTAATGTGACCAGGGTAATTATCATGAACTGAAACTAAAACTATTAAAAATATTGTTGTTCATGGAAATTAAACTGAAATCATCTGAAGCTCTAAAATCACTAAAACTGAAATAAAAATAAATTCAACCTAAAATGTAATATTAAAAAAGAACATAAAATTACTAAAAATTAAAAAAAAAAAAAAGAAAAAAAAAAATTAAAAGAGAAGCTTATTCAAAACAACTACATAGAAATAATTCTAAAATAACACTGAATGTGACTATATTTCACAGTAGAAAAAAAATTATCCATGCAATTGTAACCAAAGCTGTGTGGTTACCAACATTTGTCGAAATGCCTTCTTTTGTTTTCCAAAATGACATGAGGGTTAGTAAATAATGTCAACATTTTTGGCTAAACTAATATCTCACAACTGCAACCTACTGTCTCATAATTTGCATTTTAATATTTCACTTTATTATTCATAACTGCGGCAGTGGGTTTCTGTATACTGTACATCTGGCAATCTCTGATCCAGATATGCAGCATTTATTATGAGGCATTTATCCTTTAATAATGAGGATGCGCATACTTTCACCAAACTCTCCATTAATGACTTTTACGCTGAATGTGAATTATAATGAATGACTTGTCAAAAGGATATAGGTCTCTCAGTCATTACGGGATCGACTGACCGTGAGAGATTAATTAGCATTGTCCTTATAATTACTCAAAGATCAGCAGGGCTATTGTTTGCAATGACAGCGAAATGTGTTTAGCCTCAGATTTAGGTCAGTGCATTAAAAAGCATAATTGAGGTGCCAAATGAGCCTAATTAATGAACATACAGTAATTAAAACTCAAGGAAAGGAGAATCGTGTAGCGCAGTTTGCTGCAAAATCGAATATTACAAAGGGTGCTAACCCGATCTACGCGGCATACAGAGCTGAGATTTGATTTACTGTCACCTTTCTGTATTTACACGGCGCTCCCACTCAATATTAAGCCCCTCACAGGTATTTGAAGCCCATCTCCCACCGGATGTGATCCAGGCTCCCCAGCAGCGCTGTGAGTAATGATCCTCCATCAGTCTTGCTCTTCAGCACTACCGCAGGGAGGATCCATAATTACAGCATCTCTGCTTCGGCCTGCTACAACCGCCTCGCCGACAGTGACAATATTGAGACGATGGCAGACATAATTTCCTTTGAAATTAATGAATGGTAAATAATTACTCTACATACCCGGAGAAGCTGCTGGATGGGAAGAGGAAGAAAGGAGAGAAATATGACAAGACAATCTCGACACCTCCAGGGGCAGGGGAGGGCAGGCACGAAGAAGAGATGGAGGAACTCTTTCATGGCCTTCAGGGAAGCAGATATCTGTTTGCTGCGACTGAACGCTGCTTACTTCTGCACAGAGTTCCTCCCCTCTGTCAGCGCTACAATCCTCATTCATTCATCAAGTGAATCAAGAGCAGAGGGCCCGGTGTACCCGGCATTAGCATATCAAAGCCGCTCTTATTTCTAATTCCATCTAAAGTAATTGTTAAATGAACATTGTTAACTGCTGACTAGGGCTAGGATATTGGAAAAAAAGCATCTATATTCAAGAGGAGGTGGCGGTGGTGTGATCAAAGGTATGGTAATATCTGCATAAAACAGCGAGGAGCTTTGACAACACTGAGCAGGAGGTACCAAGCAAGCCTTTTTTTTTTAAACAGGGTGGATGGGAGATGTGACTCTTATCTCACAATTGTGGCTTTTGATTTCACAGCGTGACTTTTTCCTTTCATTGCAACTTCATTGCAACTTTACATTTTTAATGTAAGAGTGGATGCAGCCATTTGTAACTTCCAGTGTCATTTGCTTCTAGAAATTTTACCTGTACAAAAAGAGTCTGTTATGCTGCTTGATATTGCAAACTGGTACTTATTATTTTAATTTTAATTTTAATAATAATTTTGTTATTAGTTATTTACCTATAGCGGCTAATAATTCTTGCACATTCATGTAAAGTACTTCTGCAAATACTTCTCATAATTATTCATTTAATTTCTCATTATTATTATTATTATTAATCTTTTTACAAAGTTGTTACTTTATCCAATTTAGGCTTTATATCTCACAATGTGACTTATCTTCCTAACTGCGACTACATCCATTACAAATGTATTTTTCAACTATATATCTCACAGTTGTGACTTTATATTTTACAAGGTTACTTTTTTCTTCATACTTGTGAGTTTTTGTCTCACAGTTGTGACTTTATATCTCACAGCATGACTTTTTCCTCAACGTTGCAGCTTTAAATAAATAAATTTCTCAGAATTATCTTATCTCACAACTGCAACTGCTAAAATTGTGGCTTTATTAATAATAATGGCAGTTATTATTTTATATGCCATGATAACTTTATTTCTCTTAATTGTGGCTTTATATCTCACATGACTTTTTCCTTATACAATTGCAAAGCACAACTGCTCATTTACTTATCATAATTATGATATTAATTAACTAATCTTAATTATGACTTTCTCACATTTGCAGCTTTATATATCAAAACTACAGCTTTATATCTCACAGCTGTTATTAACAACTGTGACTTTATATCTCGCAGTGTATCTCAAGGAAATCATGCACCGCTAAACTGTAAAGTCAACGTCAAATGCACGTAGGAAGGAAGGAAGTGTGCAGGTTGCTTATAATTATAATGAAAATGATAACCGAGATGAGGATATTGAATGTATGTGATTTCCTCCCTCTGCTTTCTAAAATATGTTTGAGCGGTGTCTAATTAACCTCATACTGTGTGTGCCTACTTCAACAATCAAGCTATTTAGGGCACTCACTCCACAGAGACATTTTTCAATTCTTACCTTTTAATTTAATTACAGAGCAAAGACAAGGTCACCTTGACTGTAGTTACAGCCATCTATACTGGACGAATTTCAACTGTGGGTGCTGCAATCCCAATCCACATACAGGTTAATGGATCGCTCACACGTGTTCTTTCCTTCTGTCCGCATTAGTTGTAAACAAGCCATAGCTCCACATTTTAAGGTGTCAATTTAGTTAAACTACTGAGATGCAGCACAGCATATCAGTGCCTGTTAAAAAAACAACAGACCAATCAGATGAATCTAGGGATGTGATTTACATTTGATGATGTGATTTACAAGGAGATAGTTTTTTTAATGCAAGAATGTCCCCTACTACCTGTTTTCATCCAAATTGCATATTTAATTTATTCAATAATAATGATTCCTTGCCAAATATTTCAGAGAAAAATCAGCTGAAATTAGCACAAAATAAAATTGGAGGCTGCAGTTGTGGTAAATGTGGCTCTTTTTTATTAATGTATCAAATGTAATTTACATTTGCATCAAATGTAAATGTGGTAAATCAGCCATGCAAAAACAAACTCTCTGTAATTATTCAGTCAAAACATATCTTGAGGCAATTTAATGACTTTTTGATACACGTCTAGTTATTTATTTAATATTTCCATGATTTTTTTTTTTCAGCTTTATTTGCATCTTGGTTTATGCCAAAATGTGCATGAAAATGCAAATAGCTAAAGTTTTAATGACTTTATATTTGTCATACAACAAACTGATAATACACAAGAGTCAATGAGGTGATAATTAACTATTCACCATAGTGGTCAATTTTCATAAAACCTCAGTTGAAAGTTTAAATTTACATTACTGATCAGACGAGAGATATGAATGGTTCATGTGCTGCATAATAAAAGCTTAGCATGTTTTAGCAATACTGTACCAAACTGATGCAACACGTAAGTTAAAAGTAACAGAGCTGTTCACAGAATTAATATCTAATCAATAATGATTAATTTGCATGTAGACTCAGGCCCACCATACAACATGTTGAAAAAGTTAATCTAAGTAGCCCTCTACCCCCCAAAAAGTACAGCAGATGGCAACCTTTTTTAATACACCATTACACGATTTTTTACTTTTTATAGGCCTACAGTGAGTTGAGCTAAAGTTTTTCTTCTCTTCAACCATTTATTCCTTACTCTGTTTTTTTTTTCTCTAATCTATTTTTCTTTTGGTTGTAATCTTTCACATTTGCATTATTCACATTGCACAGCTGAGAAATGGTAGCAGAGGTGTTTCCACTATCCTTGGTCTGAATATCAAAGGAGCAACAGGGGAAGCATAGAAAAGTCTTAAATAAACAGAAACAAGGTTAAATCTGTCTTTTCAAACAGAACTAGAGATGCTTGTGCGCTGTACAGTCTGATTAATACATGAAGAGGAATTTAGAAATATCTCAGAGACAGAGAGGTGAACTTAGCTGCCAAGCAGTACTGGCATCTTCACCCGTATCACAGAGAAAAGCAGATGTTCACACATGCATCAGGATGAAACTGTTAATTAATGCCAATCGAATTAATATAATATTAAAGTAAAAGATACAATGCTTACAGAAGAAACTGGACCACTGTAATGCAGGAGGTTTTGCAGTTGAAAGATTTCTTTGAAGAATGAGAGGTACTTTCAAGTGAAGAAACGTAAGATTTCTTCTTTTTACCTGGACTTTTAAGATGATGAATCAGAATCAGTATTTGTTCTTGAAAATTTCATTATGAACACATAAGTAAATGGCACAAAGTAAAGCATTGCTTTGGAGCACTTCAAACAACCAAGGAACGACCTGAAGAGGAAGGAAACAAGGCCAAGAAATGACTGGGGATTACCCATCAACCCTCATCGCGCCTTGATTGCGCTTTTCTAACAAAGACACTCCCTTTTGAGTTTTATCTGCCAGTGCTGCCACACAGAGCCGACAAAAGCAGGCAGCTTCGCTTTTCATGGTGTCATTTTCACACATTCTTTTAGCAAGTCAAGATGAATTAATTTTTTGCAAGCGCTTCTTGTTCCTCAAAGCCCTACATCAAGAGGCTGCTTTCTCATCACACCATGAAAGTCAGAAATGATACGAAAAGGCAGGAGAGAACAGACTGACCTGATAGAACTGTTTCAAGTCATGAAAGTATATTAGTGTGTTAGTTTATACAATAGTTTTAGTCCAAAAAATTTATGTTTGTATCATGTGGCTTGTCTTTGTTTGCACGTTTTACACAGATAGTCTGTCTCTTTATTAGTAATGGTGATTTTTCAGTGACTTGGTTGCTAAAAAATTACATTAGTACCCCAGTAGGTGATGACAAGTAAACTGACTTATGAACAAGTCCATGAATCATTCATTCATTGACTCAATCATTTAAAAAAAGACGTACACAGTGTTTTCTAGTATGAATATCTAAACATTCTCAGATCAAGATACATTTATTTGAAAAGCAAAATAGCAGGTTTCAACAAGAAAAATAATCTTAATCCTACCCCATTGGCAGATATTAATTTTGTTTTAATTATAGCTTGCTCATTTTTGAAAAAGAAGACTTAATGTCACTCATAATTAGTTGCTTGTTTAGTTCCTGAATGAATCAACACTAATTCATTCAGAAATGAAAAAAGTGAATGTCTTTTTGAGCAAGTCATTGAACCATTTATTAAAGGGGTGGTTGATTGTGATTTCACTTTTTTTAACTTTAGTTAGTGTGTAATGTTGCTGTTTGAGCATAAACAACCTCTGCAAAGTTACGACGCTGAAAGTTCAATGCAAAGGGAGATTTTGTCTTTTAAAATTATGGCAGTTTAATGCCTACAAAAACAGCTCGTACGCTGTAAAAAAAAAAAAAAAAAAAAAAGTTGAGCAAACTTTAAGGTTTAAGGCAACCAGCTTCAGCAGATTTTTGAGTTTTCTCAACTTTTTGTTGTATAAACTTAAAACAAGTTGAAAGAACTCAAAAATCTCCTACAAAAATAAGTTGAGAAAACTCAAAATTCTGCTGAAGCTGGTTGCCTTAAACCTTAAAGTTTGCTCAACTTTTTTTTTTTTACAGCGTACGAGCTGTTTTTGTAGGCATTAAACTGCCATAATTTTAAAAGACAAAATCTCCCTTTGCATTGAACTTTCAGCGTCGTAACTTTGCAGATGCTGGTTGCCTTAAAATTTTAAGTTTGCTCAACTTTTTTTTTTACAGTGTAGGGACTACAATGAGCTAATTTACATCAATCCCATCCCAGGAACATGCAGCAAAGGGGGTGAGGCCATGTTGCGCTGCTTTAAGGTCCTTGCAGACTGAGTCTGAAATTTTCGTATGCGTTTTTTTTTTTTTCGTATTCCTCATCATCAGTGGTGGAGGTAACGAATTACAACTACTCACGTTACTGTAATTAAGTAGTTTTTTCGGGTACTTGTACTTTGAGTATAATTTTAAAGCTGTACTTGTACTTAAATACAAATTAAGCAAAATAATCTACTTTGTTACATTTAAATCATAGTCCGTTACTGAGTAGGCTACGTCCAATTTGAATTGATATTCAAACCTTTGACGGCATTTCAGTAGCCAATAAAGATATCCGATCGTAAACGGACCAATAAAAGCCCTGATATCTGAACCGGGAAAAGCCGCTGCTGCAGCAGGTGAAGAGCTGATCGGACAGTGAGGGAGCTCAGCGTTACTTATGGACTCGAACTTTGGAGAAACAAACTACATGGTAGTGTTATCATAAATATCTATATTTTGATACTGATACTGAAATATCTGACACGGTTCCATTACTCATTTTCCACAGTATCTACCGTAGGCTATATACACCGATACACGCTGCGTCTCTCTCCTCTCCGACAGCGAGTTTGACACGCATCCGCCTCCGGTCAGTTACAGAGTCTGAATATCCGCACAGGATTGCAGGTATTCCGCATAATTTTAATCATTCCCACGCAAATGTGGTGATCGCTTTATTGTAACGAGAACACAGTCATGTATTCGCAGAAAACTGGATGCGAGCTCTCAAATAGGCCTAAACTTATACAAATGAACTGCCTGTCCTCTCACTCCGATATTGCTTGTGCGCACTCAGACTGTGTGCAATCGCGATCTCGCTTTGCTCCTAGATTAAACTTTGTCAAAAGTTATCATTCAGAATAGATCCACGCCTGACCGATGAAAATGCTACTGGAAATTGTATTGACTGTAAGTGAAATGCACCAGAAGTCTTTCAAAGAAGATAACTTTACAAACGCAAGTTTGAGGTAGAAATGTTTCAGAATGGGATATTTAAAAGGATTTGGTACATATAAATATCCTGGTCTGAATGGTCCGCATCTCTATATTGTGCACAGACATTACAGGTCAAAGCCATCCGTGTTGTCCCATTCAGGGGCGGACTTAACCAATAAGCGAGGTAAGGCCGCTTAGTCCCCGTGAACTGTGCACCCATCTACATATTGGCAAAACATATTTGCAGCGTTGAGCAATGTAGCCAATCGCAGACATATCCGCTGATTTCTTGAACGCAATGACCAGAAGTGTTTAAGTTAGAATCCACTCACCACTCAAAATACTTTTAGAGTTTTTTTTACTTTTAGAGTACTTTTATAGAGTTTTTGTCAAGTGCCAAGTTCAGTGAAGCTCTGAGGAATCATCTCATTATAACAAAGTGTAGATACGATGTAAATAAGAGATTCATTGTGCAGTGTAGAGCTTATTAACGGAACATCGCGAGATCACAATGAAGTGAGTGACAGCTTTTATTGATTATATGAGGGCACATTGAGTCACACTGTCTCAGAACAGAGGTATTCACCTCAGTAAAGAAAGTATTGTTTCAAGTCACAATTTTTGTTTATCCTGATGTTTCTAAATGTCTATCTTGTGTGCTTTTCCTAGGCGCATCTGCGCAAACTGCCACATACTCTCGTATAAATGCATGAATGCAATGACTGGAGATTTTCACTAGTAATAGATTACATTTTCGATTTGTTTCTACTAGGCAAACCCTGTATGCCTTCAGAACACCTGGAATATGGAATGAGCTGCATGGGATAATTTTATGTTTGCAAAAAGACTGGCAAAGTTAATTAAATGGACAAGTGCAAGCATTTTTTGTTTTTGGATAAGGTCATCTTTTGTGATCCGAAAAAAAATAAGGTAGCCTAATCTGGCTTTAGAACAGCATCAGGTTGACTAATTACTGGTTTTGAAGCATAAATAAACTATATTCCTCAGAACACTGGAGCAAAACAGTGGGTTAAGCATAAAAGGACACATAGTTATTGTGTTAGGGTTAAGAATTTGCTTAGGCCCCCCAAATCACTAAGTCCGCCATCTGATGTTCCATTTATCTAAATAAATAACATATATGGCTCTTAAATCACTGCTTATAAAAATTCAGTGTTGTCATTTCGAATACCTTAACTGAATTGAGGTCATTTGTTTTAGAATTTTATTAATGACTGTGTACTTGTCTTTTTTTTGTAAATTCAGTTCAGTTTGAAATCAAGCTTCTTTGCTGTAAGCTTTTGCAACAAAGTTACCCTATTTTAAAGACACAAATACACAGAATGAGCAAATGTTTAATATTGAGATTTTTGTAATGTAATTAATCAGTGTTTATATGTAGGCTATGTAAATAAAAGCCTATATTAAAATCTGTTCATCATATAAAGTGAACGTGTCTTTTTTAAAAGACTTGGATTAAACCACTCAAAGCTTGAAATAATGTTTTCTTTGCAAAAAATGGATGAACAACAATTTGAAATATTAAAATATCTATATAGCAGTATACAGTATGTGGTAGTTTTGCCAATGGTATTGAAAATGATTGAAGTCGTCATGAATTAAAAAATGACCCTACTTACTTTTGAGTGCACATTACTAGTCTTTTGGTGAATAATTAAACTGTGTCAATACACCTTGTCTGCCTTCGTAATATTTAATCAAAAACTGAACATTCGCTTCCGCTCTGGAATGGCGTTCTCGCTCTGATGACGTCAGTTTGACAGCTTGGGGAGAATCCTCTTGTTAAGTCGTGATGTAAGGACTGCAGTTTCCAGGTCCATGTCTCTACTCATTTCATTTGAGAATACTATCTCAACAGTCATTTATGAGCACTATTTAATTAATATTACATATTTAAGCTAAGTATTTAAAAATTTGCTGTGCACACTACAGTCTCCGTGCTCACAGTGTCTCAGACACTGATATTTTGTCTGAATCGCTGTCTGGCCATCTGGGTTTTCAGTATGGAGATAAAGGTTAGGGTTATAATTTTTCAGTATTACATGACATCGTGGGTGTATATTAGCACAGTTTGTTGTTTTCTTGGGGCATCTGGCAGAGCGTTAGGACCCAGAAGCGAAGATATGAATTAATATTTTTTGGTAATTCATTAAATATCGCCGCTAAAATGTAACTAGTAACTAGTACTTGGAGTAGTTTTTGAGAAGAGTACTTTGTACTTTTACTTAAGTACTGTTTTGGCACCAGTACTTTTACTTGTAATTGAGTATTATTTCAGCAATGTAACAGTACTTGTACTTAAGTACAAATTTTCAGTACTCTTTCCACCACTGCTCATCATTTCCTTTCAAAATGCTTGTAACGGATGCGAAAATGCAGAAAATCGAATCTGATCCGAATTTTATAATGACAGACGAAAATTTCGTACTCAGTATGCAATAAGGAAGAGAAAACTAGGGGTGCATGAAAAAAATATATGAATAATATATGAATAATGATTCTGTCTTCTAACGATTCTAATGGATTCAAAAGTTTCAAAATCAATGTTAAAAAGCAGCGGTTCTCAATCCTGTTCCTCATGTCCCCCTGCTCTGCGCATGCTCTGCTCTCTCTCTCTCGCTCTCTTACTCAGATCATTAGCTCGACACAGTTTACATTTACATTTTCATTTAGTCATTTTGCAGACGCTTTTATCCAAAGCAACTTACAAGTGGGGAATACATAAAGCGATTCATCTTGAAGAGGCAATCAGACAGTGGAAGTGCTCGTAACACCATGTCTCAGGCATTGTTAAAATAAATACAAGCTAGCAAGGTAAGGAATAAATAGAGAGAGAGTTTTTTTTTTTGTTTGTTTGTTTGTTTTAAGTTTAGGATGAAGTCAAGTAGTGTCGAAAAAGATGAGTTTTCAGTTGTTGCTTGAAGATTGACAGGGATCCCGTACTCTGGATAGGAGTGGGAAGATCATTCCACCAGCCAGGAAAGGTGAACGAAAATGTTCTGGAGAGTGATTTTGAGGCTCTCTGTGATGATACCACGAGGCGTCGCTCACTAGCAGATCTCAGACTTCTGGAGGGGATGTAGATTTGTAATAGTGAGTGGAAGTTGGCGGGTGCTGAGCCTGTGGTTGTTCTATATGCAAGCATCAGTGTCTTGAACTTGACGCGAGCTGCGACTGGTAGCCAGTGCAAGGAGATAAAGAGAGGTGTAACATGGGCTCTTTTGGGCTCGTTGAAGACCAGTCGTGCCGCTGCATTCTGAATCATTTGTAGAGGTCTGATTGTGTTTGATGGAAGTCCAGCCGGAAGAGCATTACAGTAGTCCAGCCTAGAAATGACAAGGGCCTGGACAAGAAGTTGTGCAGCATGCTCTGACAGAAAGGGCCTGATCTTTCTGATATTGTGTAGTGCAAACCTGCAAGATCGAGCAGTCTTTGCAATGTGCTCTTTGAAGGTCAGCTGGTCATCAAAAATTACACCAAGATTTCTGACCGAAGATGATGGAGTAATTGTTGATGATGTGTGTGAGTGCTGGTAAGAGTGTGGGAGAGATTGCTTGGAGAAGGTGTGAGGGGACTGGGTCAAGAGGACATGTTGTAGGATGTAGTTTGGATACTTCCGCCTCAGTGAGGGGACAGAAGGAGAAGATGGGAGTTTTAGCAGTGGATGTAGTTGGTTGGAGGTCCTGTGTGTGTGGAGGTAAGAACTGACTACTGATTGATCTAGTTTTGTCTGTGAAAAAAGTGGCAAAGTCATCAGCTGTTATAGAAGTGGTGGGAGGTGGTGGAGGGGGACAGAGGAGAGAATTAAATGTTCTGAAGAGATGACGCATGTCTGGAGCGTTGTTGATCTTGTTGTGGAAATGTGAGGATTTGGCAGTGTGGACTTCAGCAGAGAATGATGAGAGCAAAGACTGATACTTACTCAGGTCCGACGGATCGTTTGATTTGCGCCATTTTCTCTCTGCCGCTCTGAGTTTGGTCCGATGTTCACGAAGAACATCGGATAACCAGGGCTTAGAAGGGGCAGCCCGTCCTGGCCTGGAGGAGAGAGGACAAATGCTGTCTAGACAAGAGGTTAAGGTAGAGCATAAAGTGTCAGTAGCTGCATTCACATCCAGAGATGAGAAATGGGTAGGTGAGGGAAGCGAGGAGGATACTACAGAGGAAAGATGGGAGGGAGAAAGGGAGCGTAGGTTTCGTCTAAAAGTAACCGGTAGTGGGGTTGGTGGCACACGGGTAGCAAAATGTAATGTAAATGTAATGAAGAAATGGTCAGAGATATGTAGTGGTTGTACCAGAATGTTATCTGCAGTACAATTGCGAGTGTAAATTAAATCAAGTTGGTTGCCTGATTTGTGCGTGCTAGTAGTGGTAAGGCGTTTGAGATCAAATGAAGCTAGGAGTGAATGGAAGTCTGTAGCATAAGGCTTGTCTAGATGAATGTTGAAATCGCCAAAGACTAAGAGTGGAGTGCCATCCTCCATGAGAGAGGACAGCAGCCCGTCTAGCTCCTCTAGGAAGGTGGCTAGAGTTTGACCAGGGGGACGGTAAATTACCACAATCTGGAGTTTTATAGGAGCTGTTACAGTAATCGCATGAGATTCAAATGAGTTGTAATTGCATAGGGGAGAGTGGGTTGAGTATTTCCAGTTGTTTGAAATGAGCAGACCAGTGCCCCCACCCCGGCCAACTTGACGTGGGGTGTGGGGTGTTTCAACAATACACTTTGTGTGTATAGATAGACAGATATTTTTCACATAGCTACGAGAAGCATTAAACATGGACATGCATGCGGTTGCCGTGGTAGCGAGTAATACTTGCTGGCAAACACTTCTAACGCCCCATTCACACGGGGCGTCGACGTCAACGCCTCGATCTTACTTTGAATGGAGTGACGTCAAGCGTTGCCGAACTGAATTGTGGGTCCGTCACGTCGCTTCACTGGCATTGCTCGCGGCAGACGTTTAAACCTTTTCAACTTTTCAAGCGCCAACGCAGGCGTCAGCCAATCAGATCACCTTATGCAAATACCCTGGCGCAGACGCTAGCCAATCCCGTTCGTGCAACACCAGAAAAGTATGTGACTGGCTGTTGTCACTATGACGGCGCATCAGCACCAAGCTTCAGACATGCCCTCTGTCAAGCGTTGACGCCGACGCTGTTAAACGCTACAACGCAATCATGTATTCAGCTGTATTAATGGGGACCTATTATGCAAAAATCACTTTTATAAGGTGTTTGAACACAGTTTTGTGGCTGCAGTGTGTGAAAACATCCAGCCTATAATGGTAAAATCAGAAAGTCCCGCCCATTTGTGACGCTGTCCTATAAGCATAGACAGCTCTGGAGGAGAAGCTGCGTCCGCCTCCGCCATTAATGTTACTGATTACTGTAGCTGCTGGAGATATACAATGTCAGCGCCAAAGAGGCTTTTCAAGTGTTGTGTTTTGGGATGCACTAACGAACATAGGAGTCTCCATAATCTCCCCTCATCTGAGCTGCTGAGGACACTGTGGTTAAGTTTCATTGTCTAAGGAAATGTCCCTGAAAAAAATCGGTAAAGTCCCCAATACGTGTAGGGATCAATACCAACACTTCGTGCGCGAACGTCAGCTCCAGACAAAGTAAGTTTCACGCGTTTGTTTTCTAAAATGCCCTTCTGAAAGAGCTTCTTGGCACTCTGTAAGGCTAATGATGCTAAAGCTACCATTGTCTCTGTCTGTTTTCACTGGTGCTGTCTTCATGAATGATCGTGAATAGGAATGTGGTAGTTAAAAGTTGCATATGAAAGCAATGTGAGTCGATGGCTTGAGTTTGTTGAGCTCATAATCACGAGTGGGACTTATAAAGTTTGTGATAGCATGCCATGCACCATGAGACCAGCTATGTTGTTATTTTTATCGCGCTGTGCTCCCTGTCTGTGCAATTCATAAACGCAAATTTATTATACACAGTATAATCAGATGACTGACTTTGAAACGGAGTACATTTTCTGTAAAGATAACAGGCTTGTACTAATAGGGGAATGTTTATTTGCAAAGGCTAGCACTGCTAATGCAGGAGCTCGAGCTCTTGAAGCTCCGCCCTCTTCTCCAGGAGCAACAGCTCATTTGCATTAAAGTAACACACTCAAATACAGAGCGTTTTGGCTCACACCCTAAAAGTGGCAATTTTAACAAGCTATAAAAAATTATCTGTAAGGTATTTTGAGCTAAAACTTCACATACACACTCTGGGGACATCAGAGACTTATTTTACATCTTGTAAAAAGGAGCATAATAGGTCCCCTTTAAAGCTTTAATCAGGATAAAATTGTATAACATGGGGAAGCTAACATAAGCGGTAGCATTTACAAATAACAGCGTATCAACAAATACCAACAAACAAAGAAACATGCCATTCTGAATCATCCAGTAAGAGCCGTGCTAGCACAGGTTCTGCGCGATCCTCTTCACTAATATTCTCTGGTTATCAGTCGGGCTCAAACTGATAAGCAATATTGAAGACGTCATTGTTTACAATAGGGACAGAGCGACAAATGTAACGGGGGGGTGTTTGGACAATCTAACGCTCTCCACTGACTGGTTGACATAAAACCAGGAAATCATTGGAGTGTTCATGAGAGAAGGGACAGAGCGGTGTAGAATAAAGGTAAATTATGAAAAATAATGCGTTTTTAAAAAAACGAAGCATTAAACACAATCAAGCCTAGAAAAAAAGCAGTCAATCACCCCTTTAAATCGATTCACTCAAATACAGTGATTCATTCAGGAACACCACTACTGTGTTGTTTGGCGATGCTCAAATGGTTCATTCTATAGTGGATTCGTTTGGGACTATTTTTGTTGGCAAATAAAAAATGCACATTTGCAATCACGCTGTTGGTTTGGATATCAGTACAGCTATATGAACCTGTGTGTGATGTTGCTTTATATATTAAAAAAAAATCAGAAAATGTGCTAAAATAAACCTTTAAGATATGTTGCTAATAAATGTGCAAATAAAAGTGAAATTACTAAATGCTGGCCGTCTATGTGGGTAAAAATGAAATGAAATACTTTCTTTAGTTCTGTGTTTTCACTTAATTTACTATTTTGTGCTGCTCTATACAAAAATAGTTACACTAGTATGTTTAGTACATGCCTATGAGACCCACGAACGGCTGCACTTAAAACACAGCTATTTTTGCACTCTGTTTTTGTGCTACACTTGAAATATTTATGCTATCTGACGAAAGTAGCTGAGTAAGGCCCACTGTATGAGGAAAATCAACAGCAAACCAGAATTTGCTTGGCAATCACCCTAAAAAAATTCTCAGGGGCAGGTTGTTTGCTTCATATGACAGGAATCCAAATGTGTAGGATGGTAATGTGTTCAATCTGAATTGAGGAGAAAAGGTACAAAGAGAATGCTAATGGAGAGGGTTCTCATCAGAGGCATAGAACTTGCAGGAGATCCCTGTAGTTCGGTAAATCGTGTTACCGTGGCAAAGCAACATGTGCTGGGTAATACGGAGGGCCATGCTAATGCGGCACAACGCACTTCTCATTTCAAGCTCCATTTGCTTGTCTCTGAGAGAGGCAGTGCTTTCTCTCACACTTTTGTCTACCTTGGCAACACAGTGGCACAGCTACAGCAACACAGACACTTTAGGGATGATGAATTCACACTAAATTAACATTTTATAATACTAAACTGATTCCTCTTTTACAGGATTCACATGAACATCTGAGGAAGATGAACATGCTATATGGCTAAAAGGTGTCCAGATATGACAGGTATAAGCAAACAGTGCCCCACACCTCTGCACTCCTATATCAAACCATGTACTGTTACCGTACCCATAATTCCACATATTGCCCTTAGATACAAGGCTGCAATAACACCTTGACAGAAAAGATTGATTGTAGGTCTCTGATTTGTGAGAATCGAATAACATACACTGTTAGGGAAAACAGGAGAAACTGTGCCAGAATGTGTTACTAATAAGACTTTTAGTGACGTTTAGTGTTAAATACGTTGCCTATAAGATATGTACATGGTTTAGAGAAAAAAAATAGATGATATTAGGCAAACCAGGACAAAGGCAAACAATATGCTCATGATTGCTGCAAGATAATCATTTACTTTTGTTTCTTGCCTATTTTGCCAAGCGCAAAAATACACTCATCTAAATCACGTAGCTACTTAAAGTTATTTTTCTCTCTCTTACAAGCAGCTGAAAAAGAATTCAGCTTAATAAGTGCTTTTGAAACACAAGAAAACTATTGCTAGGTATGGCTTTTAAAAAAGAACAGACTGAACTCTGTAATAACACTTTTGGCACGGATAGATTGTTCTGACCTTCAATTTAACAGTTTAATCAGTCTTTTTATAAAGAATAAACTGAAAATGTGCACAAAAGTTAACAAAACCTTTCCATTTTGTCAAAAGATTTACTTTTTCTGCAGTCTTTCTGTACTTTGATTCTTTTAAATCTGAGGAGAGACATTAAGATGCGGTTCTCTCCTCATTTAACATCAGTTTTGGATCAGAAACATCATTTTTAAGCAACTAAGAGACTAATAATAAAAATAATAATAATAATACTTAAATTCAGCAAGGATGCATTAAATATTGAAAATATGAAATGATTTCTGAAGGATCTTGTGACACTAAAGAAAAATTCAGCTTTGCCATCAAAGGGATACATTTAATTGTAATTATTATTCAATTATTATGAATTGTAATATTATTTCACAGTATTACCGTTTTATTGTATTTTATTGTAAATAAATGCAGCTATTGAGCATAAGAGACTTCTTTTCAAATCGTAATTTTTTTTCTAACCCCAAACTTTTAAACAATAGTGTACATACACACATTCAAACATTCATCTTCTTTCTAAAACAATGCCTTTAAAAATAAACTAGTTTTAATTTGTTGTTGCTGTACTGTAATGCATCTAGTTAGGAGACAATATTAGATAAGACTAAACAGATGTTAGATCTTTCAGGTACAAAAAAAAACACTATTAATCTCTGACAGGGATTCAATCAAGCACCAGGCGTAAGATGCCATTTGTTTTACTTTAAACACACAAGGTCACATTTTTGAGGGTTGTACAGCACTGGGTTCAAATCAGGTTATAGAAAAATATAGTGAGAGAGCACAAGGCCGACGCTGCTTTCATTTCAAGGGCTCATATTTTCCACAGTGCGCTAAATATTTAGACATTTTGACAAACAGCCCGTCAGCATAAGTCAGTGGCGAGCTGGCAAGGCCCAAAAACAGAGCAGAGGTAGGCTAAGTCTCTATGTTCAGCCTCATTTCTCACCCCATGGAACACTTCTGTCAAGTGCACGGCCTTTATTAAAGCTGCCCTGAGCAGCACATTCAACCTCACCATCAAACGGAGTCATTGATGGCGAGGGAGGATAGAGCTGGCCGAACACGTGAATAAGTTGGTAAAATATGAACGTTTCTCTTGGCAGCTCATTACAAAAGGCTGAATGATTTCCATAGCATTTTCCTGTCGTTTTGAGGTTTGTATCTATACACACTTACACAGCGGATGTGAATAAATTCCTCATTATATTACAGAAACTTCACGAAAGCCTTCAGATGTAGTATTCTCATTAAAAAAAAAACACACACATAAGACGGCTTTCTGTAAAGGCAAAGGCTTTTCTTCTAGAAACCTACAATGACTTCTTATGCACGTATATATGTACTGTATGTATGTATTTGGCAGTATGTTCACCTGGGATTTGATCACATGACCTTTTATTCTCAGTGCAAGTGTCTTTATTTTAAAGCTTGTTTTTTGTTTTGTTTTTAATTAAAGTATAATATAATTTCACTTCTGAGTTACAATTTGATTTGATGTAATTTTTTGCCATTATTTGAATTAGCAGATTCACTTGTTTCATTTCAGATATAACATTTACACAAATTTTCACTTTCAAATAGATATATGTTTGAGCAGACGATGAGGATTGTAACATGAATTTATCCATTATCTTGTACTGGAAAGCAAAAAAGTTACAGATATTAAAAGCAAAAAGTATGACAGCCATCAATAACACAGGTGCACAACTAAAATATTACAATAATAAACTAAAAATAAATAAGCAAACAAAGCAAAAAGCTGACACACTGACACTGACTTTCATGTTCTCATCAAAAAAAAAAAAAACTTACAAAACCTTTACATTTCTCTTCATCAAATGAATTTGTTAATTTGTTAAAAATAAACATATTTCAAAAATAAAAATCGAACTTTGTCATTTTTGATTTGATTTCTATTCTGATAAAACCTCATGTACTGCTACAGATTTCCTAATTGTATGTGAATGTACTGAATTTTTGATTTATTTTGAGAAAATGTTTGAGTTCATGTACTCCAGTGTTCATGTACAGATTATAATGTAATATGTGAGCATTCTTTGCTGGAGGACTAAAAGACATCCAGCTTTTGACCCCTGCAAATTGTCATGGGCATCAATTACCAGCAAGATAGATTGATCTTGATCATCTTCTGCAGCTGGCCCAAATATATAGGATAAATTAATACAGTTTTGTAACAAAATCTATAAGCTTTTCCAGGTTTAAGATCTCAGGGGAGGCTATTATCATCACATTTAAATTACACAAATCTAGTTGCGCAGGTTATATAAACTGTAATTTATCTAACCAATAGGTTACTTGTGACATTTCTGTATGCATTCTAATTATAAAAGAAAAAAGTAAACCTGTGGAGGCTATTTTTTATCTGGAGGTTCAGGTGGTTTGCAAATGATCATGGTCTGACAGTGAATGAGTTAACTCTTGTTAGCTCTAAATGACTATCAGATAAACCCAGCAGACAAGAGGATGTGTTCATGAGATTTATTTCTGATACAGGTGACATACTAAGAATGATGTCCATTAAAGTCCAGGACTCTTGATGCAGAAATAATACTGAGAAAGAGCAAGGTCTCAAACTTCTGTGATTTCTCACCCATTACAATCCAATAAGGGACAAAGCAAAGAAAAAAAAGATATAAACATTGTGACTAATGGAATTGGTACATGGCCACAGGCTAAAGGAACAGAATCAAGTGTAAATCAAAGCTGACAGATGCACAGAGGAATTATGCAGATGTGTTTATGACTCAAGATTTAGGCAGCTGAGAACAGAAACATGCATGTATGGCCACAAAACAAATCATAAGCATGAGACATTTGCTTTTTGTGTAGCTACAACAAAGGAAGTGTATAAACTAAAAAAGTAAATTCAGATATTGAGGAAATAAGAAGCATTGTTTTTTTAGCATAATGAAATTTGAGGATATTTCTATATTTCTTGCTTTAAGTGGCACTGAGTAATTTGTCCCTTATTAAGGTTCAATTTGTTAGCATTAGTCAATGCATCTTCTGCAACATTATTACAGTTGTTTTTACAGTATTAATCTAGGTTAATGTTGATTTATTTAAAATATTTATAATTTTTCAGTCAAAATACCTTCATGTTAATTTCATAAAATGTAATATATTAGTATAGTTAGAAATTTATCTATAAACAGATTAAAGAAAGATCAAAATACGTTCATTGTTAGTTCATGATACTCAATATATTAAAAATCAAAATAAAATATTTAAATCTTTGTGTGAAGTGTTCATGAATGTTTTTCTGTTTTATGAAAAATGTATATAACAGTGTTATTTAGTAAATATACAGGATTAATTTGACCTTTACAGAATTGTCAACAAAACTAATATAATTCAAGAATAATTTAATTAATTAATTAGTTAACAATTTAGCTAATGTAATACATCAAATGAGTTTTTTTCAAATGACATTTTTACAATTTATTCTTTTAATTTTAGACCTGTTCTGCTAGGGAAAAATATAACATTTTAAAAGCCTTGAAACTATTAATACAGTCAGTCATACAAACTTTCTGTGAGGACTGAGTGACATTTTCTTTGTGAAAAAAAATAAATCCATGTGCTGCTATCATGCGAAAGCCTTGCCAAGAATTATATTAGCTGATACATCATCATTTTCAGCCTCAAGACATTATGTGCTCATGCCTGTTACAGTACTGTGGACCCCATCAGCCAAAGCCATTCAACATATTTCATTCCACTCTATCCATGAAAATACGCAGGGCAAAAATGATGGACATTTCTGTAGGCAGCACAGTATAAACAATGATTCATTAACATAAAGGAATTGCCATAAATCCCTACATTGTAAACAAGGTCAAACCAATAATCCCAAATACATTTTATTAGCATTTTTAGCAGTTTTCCACTGCTAAATTTCAACAAAAGAAAACTTCTCATCATCGAGCCTCAAAACTTGTGTGGCCATGAATAACATCACACTGAGTTAACATCAAGATGGAAGTGTGGGGTTATTCAGGTTGTAAATGAAGTTAGTGAGTCACACTTGTACTAAACACACCGCTCCGGCAGGGCCGTAAGATAGCGTAGGCTTAGTTAAGCACTAGCTGACCCGCTCTTGGCCATGAATCTTTCATCAGAACTATATTACGCTTCCACAGTCTATGTGGTACCCGATCTGTGTGCAGAGCCATCCCAGTGCAGTATCCATTATTAAAGACAGCATGGAGAAACCCACAGGGAGGGGGGCAGGGGAGAGGTATTTGGGGCGCAGGACTAAGCTTGACTGAAAGAAAAGGTTAGAAGCGCAAGAAAACACCACCTGTTGTTTTTTTCAGCAGCATGGGGAAGGATGGAGGCAGAAGTACGTGACCACAAAAAATATTATTTATTTGTATCTTTACAAATAACTATGTGGCAAAACTGATATAGAAAAGAAAACTGCTTAAACCTCTCTTCCGCTCTGTATATCATGAGTAAAATTTGACATATTTCTACAAATATATATATATATATATATATATATATATATATAACAATATGTGTTCTAAAATCGGCTGAAAATATCAGACATGTTTGATATCCTACAACTGGATTGGAATCAAAGTCTGAAGCTAAAAAATTGGATTCTGTGACCAATATATACTACATGATTTTCTATGAAATCTGTCTACTCAAATCTGCAGACTGGCTCTGACTTTCGGCAATAGCTTCAACTTCTCCAGACTGTAAATAGGGGGAAAATCAGGGCAAAAGTCATGCAATGTATTGCAGAATTTACATAAATAGTATATTTTTTAAATGAACAAAGTAAAATTTACTACACACACACATATAGCTAATGCATCTTTTACAGGATTAATCAAAAAAGTAGTTTAATGTTAGTTTATGAATACTTTTTCATCCATTAATGATCAATTGTTTTAGTTTCATTTCATGAAACGTAATGTATTAACTTAACAAATTGAACTTTCTGTAAATTTTTGCTTTATGTATGTTTTTTCTTATCACTCGTTTTCATTCACTCCTTCAAGTGAACTGTATGAGTGGACTAATGTAGGGAATAGTGAATGAGGGTTTAGGGGGCGATTTCGGATACAGCTCAGGACTATGCACATAACCCTTGCGCACGGTATACAAATGAACATGGAACAAAACATTTATTAATCTGTGTTAATGTTGGTTAATAAAAAGACAATCGTTCAGTGTTTGTTCATTTTGTTGTTGATGTTACATGACGTAGCGGTGTCTGACTAGGGGCGAGACGTGGAGCGATGACATCATCGTTTCACAAAATATATGGATTGGCTGTACACACGAAAATGCAAGGGTGTCGTTTTCAGATTAATCCATTCTGGGACCCGGTTTCAAAAAATATCGGTTTCACTCCCCCGAAACGCCAGATCCATCTAGACATAACGCCAATCTGATACAAACTTTTTGCGTATACAGCAAAACGCTGTTTAGTAATACAGAAATATAGTAAGGACATCATTAAAATAGTCCATGTGACACCAGTGGTTCACCCTTAATTTTATGAAGCTACGAGAATATTTTTTGCGTGCAAAGAAAACAAAAATAACTTTATTCAACAATTTCTTCTCTTCCGTGTCAGTCTTCAATGCATGTTCACAAGACTACCACGACGCATGCATATGTATTCCTCTGCTTGCAAATAAGCCACAGTGCATCGGGGTTCTACGTCTCTTAATTTGTGTTCCGAAGATAAACGAAGGTCTTATGGGTTTGGAACGACATGAGGTTGAGTAATTATTGAGTAATTTTCATTTTTGGGTGAACTAACCCTTTAAGAAACATTTACACAGATGAGTTCTGAGTTCAAATATATGCTAAAAACATTTATAATGAATGTATCTGTGTTTATGTTTTATGTACAGCACTGTGTTCAATTATGGTTGTTTTAAATGTGTTATAGCAACATGAACTAGAACTTAATATTTCTCTTTTTTCTTGGACACTTAACAAAAACTGAATCACTAGACTGTTTATCTTGGACTTTCAGAATGAACTATTAAGCGTTTTTGTTTGTTAGGCTAAAGAAATATAAATCCTTTTACACAAAAAGTCGGGACATTAATAACAAAATGTGTGTGATGCAGCATCTGGAAGGAAGCATGGAAAGAAAACTAAAAGAGTGAAACAACCCCCAAGATCAGATGGTTATTCACAAATGCTGCTGACAAGCTCTATTAAAATGCAAATGTTTTTTCAGGTTTTTACTTTCACACTGGAGCAAGAGTTCCATACGCTTCCCTAAGCATGAACCTCTACTTCCATTTTTGTACATCTACAAACAGCACCGATGACCTTTCAAGGATTTGACTGAGAAGCGAAATGTGAAGTGGCAGGTAATTACTCATGTGTGATGGCTGCCTGTCAATCTTGCCTCCCTAAGCCATTGTTATTTCAGCCCAATGCACTTCACGTACGTTCCTTGATGTACATTTCTTTAGGATTTGAAATGTACATCCTGGTCCTTTGTCCTGTTCGCAGACAACAGCTCAATATTATTGAAAAATGTACCAGGTCACAGCGGCGCTCACTTTAGAAGGGCCAAAAGCGACTAATGCAAGCAAGGTTTACACGTACAGTTAAAAAGAAAAAGTTTAAAGGCAACAACACCTTATCTTTTAACCTTCAGAGGAAATTTTCCGCCTCATAATGAACTTGCAAACAAACACGTCTGTATATACCAGCTAAGCCCTTTTAACTTTTTGTCAACATAACTGTTCGTCGTCCCCAATGGGCGCTCAAGTCTTCGTCTCTGCTACAAAGGCAGAAATTTGCAAATGTAAAGAGTGCCTCTCCCCAGGGCACCAATTAAATCTTCCTTTGGCTGAACGACACCATGAATTCCATCTTTTGGTTGTTGTTTTTTTTCCATCTTCTAAACTTGTAACAAACTCCTGAAATCTGCACAATAGAAGGCTATTAAAAACAAGAGCCCTGGTGATAGAGATGGCGGAAGATGCTATTAGTCACGCATTAGGCTTAAATTATGGAATCATTTCTGAATGTATAATCGAATATCTGGTGCTGAGAAATCATTATCATATGCTTTGCATTAACTTGGGTTGTAGTGTATCCTGTGGACTCAGCGGGAATGAACCTGATTTTTTTTAGCAGGCTTTCATACATGTCTTCCAGCAGTGCACCGGAAATCAGTTTACCACACTAGGCCGCAGGTTGAGATAAAATGTAAATGCGGTATTTGTATTTATGTTGGACTGGGAAGACCAATATGTCTCTGAGTACAAAGAGAGGCAGATGTATCACTCTACTCAAGCTGTTTTGTTTGTCGCCACTGCCTACAATCTGAGGAAGCCAAACATGAGATGGCAGCAGGTGGCTCTGGAGCATCGTTTTAGCATTCATCTGAGAGACGAAATCCTGTCATTGAGAGAAAGCGAAAAATAGTGGCACTAATGCTCCTTCAGCACAGTTCTTTCATAGCATCAATCTACCTTCTGGATGTCCATCTGTCTGTTGCTACAAGAAATTCGGATTATCTGTGATGGAGTGCTTCAGGGTCAATGATACAATCAACGTTTAACTGCAGATGCTGATTGTTTGGATACAAATTAATGGACACAAATTTACGAGAGACTGTTTGTTGGTCGTGCCAGTGGCACAAGCAAATAAACAATACATACAGGAATGTTATGCTAACCAGCTTTTCATTTATTTTCCAACAGATCAGAAAAGTTTGTTTATGTTGAACATTGTAAAGTTTCAATTGTGTGACTCACAGGCGCTGGAATTCTATACAGTAACGTGAGATTATGCGCTACTTTCATAAAATTCACGATTTCTACATTTTCTTGGTCAGCATCAACAAATAACTGAGCTTACTATAATAATTCTTTTGTATATAGAATTGTACATAAAAATCTTGATTTCTATATGCTTATATTAAAGGGATAAAAATGAAAATTAGCCCATGATTTACTCACCCTCAAGCCATAGGTGTAGGCTACATGACTTTTTTCTTTCAGACAAATACAATAAGAGTCATATTAACTTTTTCCCTCCAGTGTTTCTGAAAAAAATTGCCAGCCACTGCCAGCATTTTTGATGAATTTCACAAAAATTTCATGGCCCCCTGAATATTTTGTTTGAATATCTGAACCTGCAATATGTACAGGTGCATCTCAATAAATTAGAATGTCGTGGAAAAGTTCATTTATTTCAGTAATTCAACTCAAATTGTGAAACTCGTGTATTAAATAAATTCAATGCACACAGACTGAAGTAGTTTAAGTCTTTGGTTCTTTTAATTGTGATGATTTTGGCTCACATTTAACAAAAACCCACCAATTCACTATCTCAACAAATTAGAAAACTTCATAAGACCAATAAAAAAACATTTTTAGTGAATTGTTGGCCTTCTGGAAAGTATGTTCATTTACTGTATATGTACTCAATACTTGGTAGGGGCTCCTTTTGCTTTAATTACTGCCTCAATTTGGCGTGGCATGGAGGTGATCAGTTTGTGGCACTGCTGAGGTGGTATGGAAGCCCAGGTTTCTTTGACAGTGGCCTTCAGCTCATCTGCATTTTTTGGTCTCTTGTTTCTCATTTTCCACTTGACAATACCCCACAGATTCTCTATGGGGTTCAGGTCTGGTAAGTTTGCTGGCCAGTCAAGCATACCAACACCATGGTCATTTAACCAACTTTTGGTGCTTTTGGCAGTGTGGGCAGTGCCAAATCCTGCTGGAAAATGAAATCAGCATCTTTAAAAGCTGGTCAGAAGAAGGAAGCATGAAGTGCTCCAAAATTGCTTGGTAAATGGGTGCAGGTTTTCAAAAAAACACAATGGACCAACACCAGCAGATGACATTGCACCCCAAATCATCACAGACTGTGGAAACTTAACACTGGACTTCATGCAACTTGGGCTATGAGCTTCTCCACCCTTCCTCCAGACTCTGGACCTTGGTTTCCAAATGAAATACAAAACTTGCTTTAATCTGAAAAGATTACTTTGGACCACTGGGCAGCAGTCCAGTTCTTCTTCTCCTTAGCCCAGGTAAGATGCCTCTGACTGTTTTCTGTGGTTGTCTGTGGTTCAGGAGGCTTAACAAGAGGAATATGACAACTGTAGCCAAATTCCTTGACAGGTCTGTGTGTGCTGGCTCTTGATGCCTCAGTCCATTCCTTGTGAAGCCTCAGTCCATTCTTTGTGAAGTTCACCCAAATTCTTGAATCAATTTTGCTTGACTATCCTCATAAGGCTGCGGTTCTCTCGGTTGGTTGTGCATCTTTTTCTTCCACACTTTTTCCATCCACTCAACTTTCTGTTAACATGGATTGATACAACATTTTTGTGAACACCCAGCTTCTTTGGCAATGAATGTTTGTGGCTTACCCTCCTTGTGAAGGGTGTCAATGATTGTCTTCTGGACAACTGTCAGATCAGCAGTCTTCCCCATGATTGTGTAGCCTAGTGAACCAAACTGAGAGACCATTTTGAAGGCTTAGGAAACCTTTGAAGGTGTTTTGAGTTGATTAGCTGATTGGCATGTCACCATATTCTAATTTTTTGAGAAAGTGAATTGGTGGGTGTCACAGTGAGGCTCTGTGACTAGAGACTTTTTGTGATCCTTATATTGATACGGAACTGTGAGCATACATACATCCATTTTCCTATCTGTTTTGCGCAAATTGAACATCAGTTAACACAGATATGTTGGTCATTGATCATGTGGTATGTAATGTTGTTCCTATCCTCATGTCATTCCTTTCTAAGTTTGATATTTAATGATTTATAAATTTTATGTTGATTTATGAATTTTGTTGTGTTGAGTAAAGAAGTAAAGCGAGACCGGTGATCAAGTTAAATGTTTATTGTTTCTGTATAACGAATTACATATTATAAATAGTCATACTTACGTACTGGAACAGTTTCCCATGCCAAACAGACAAAACCCGGTCACAGTAAATGCTCACCATTTTGAAGATCCCATTCCCGCCAATAGATGGCATGGTTCATTGTACTCATGTAGGAAGGGGGATGTGGGTGATCTGCTTAATTTTGGGTTGAGCGTTATTAAGCATTAATAATTAATTGAGTTTTTGTTTTGTTCCAAATTTCTGTGTTTTGTGTTATTATAACAGTTTATCTCTTTGTTACTGTTAAAATACATTTATATGTTTTTCTTGAGTTTCTTTATTACCTTTAATTACAAAATGGTTTAGTCCAAGTAGGAGGGGCTTTGTCTTTTTAAGATGGCCTCTCAGATTTGTTAGAAAACTCGTAGAGTGAGTTGTGAGATGATGTTGGAGTCGCTGTCTTTTGGGTCAATTTGTTTGACATAGCCAAATGATTGTTTGATTGTTTTTTGTTTTGTTTTTAGTTTTTGAATTTGCATTGTAAATATCTTTGCTACACTAGAGGGAAAAACCTTCATTTTTGCACTCCTGGGAATAAACACACTGGACTTTTGACTCCATTGTCACGTCACCTTATTTTTACGCCTCCATCTGCCGGTACATTCGGAACAGTGGTGTCTGTACTTTCCAGAACATCTTTGGGGCCCTTCTTTTTACAGTTGACACACCACTGGCTCCCTTACAGTGGGTTTTTGTTAAATGTGAGCCAAAATCATCACAATTAAAAGAACCAAAGACTTAAACTACTTCAGTCTGTGTGCATTGAATTTATTTAATACACGAGTTTCACAATTTGAGTTGAATTACTTTAATAAATGAACTTTTCCATGACATTCTAATTTATTGCGATGCACCTGTATGTTGCCTTCGTGAAGTGCATTTAAAATCATTTAATGCATGGCTAGCCGTTGATTATCCTGCTTATTCCATGGTCATTTTCCAAGTTATAGACAAGTTAAAACTAGTATTGCTCTTTGCAGTGCAATATTTGACCGAATGGGTAAAAATTACAGTTATTTTCATCAGTTACGGTTCGTTAGGTCTAGCATTCTGCCAGCTTCAAATCAGACACAGAGATGAAATAGTGCGGTAAGACCACATTTATTTGAATTAATTATAGCATGTATTTCAATTAATTATCGATCGAGAGAGAGAGAGAGAGAGAGAGAGAGAGATGACAGTTGTGTGTAGCCTACCTGCTTGCGGTGTCTGCGCGTCTCTCTCTACAAACAGCTACTTCAAAAACAGCTATTTTATCACCTCGTTGCTGGAGAATATAATGTAGCGATCTAGTATCTATCTTTTATTTTATTAATAAAAATCGTGGGGAAACGTTGACAACAAGTTTATGTGTGTGTGCAGCGCAATCTACGATCTCCGACCTCTCTCTCTCTCTCCGTGTGTGCGAGCGAATGATGCGTGTTGGTTAGTGTGCATCAATTAAAGCCAGACCATGGAATAAATCAAAATAAAGAACAGAGCTTCTACTTTTAAATAAAAACACTTTAATCTAGCTTCAAGCATTCTTTTTTTATTAACACTTGAATGTAGGTAAGTTTCATAAAAAAGCAACATTTTGAGCAAAAAAAAGCTGAGAAAATCGCATTTTTATCAAATACTACTTCTGGATCATATTCAGTACGATGATCAAAGCAAAGATGTAGTAGTTTGCTTCCATCAGCACCAACAAAGCTTGCACAGTCCTTTACCACTTCCTGGAAAGACATTTTACTCCCTAACATTGATGTTGATGTTGATGATGATTATTGTTCTTCATATGTATATGCTTACATATGAGATTGGTCATTTCTGCGTCTTCCTTGTCTGTGTTTTTGATCAAGACATTTCAAACCCATTCAGGAGATGTGTAAAAGCACCCTCAAGTGTATAACAGTGAAAACGCAAAAACCTGGAAAATTCCATATTTGGTGGGGAAAGAGTTAAAGAATGTCCTCGCTCTTCCAAGTGCAGTGAATGGTGGTTGAGATTTTGAGGCAAAAAATAAATCCATCATAAAAGTACTCCACAAAGGTCTTCTGACGTGAATTGAAGCATTTGTGTAAGAACAATATCCATATTTAAAACTTTATCAACTGTAATCTCTAGCTTCCGCTAACTGTCAAACGCACGTTCATGAAAGTGGCATTTCAGCGGATGATGCAGGCATAGCGTAAGCTCTGTTCATATACACCTATGGCTTGAGGGTGAGTAAATCATGGGGTAATTTACATTTTTGGGTAAACTATCCTTTTAATACTTTGAATTAATCTGGACACGCCACTGCATGATTTATAACTTAAACAATTTGGGGGGAAAAACAGCAGGTTATCTGTTCATCCACTGAAGTGCTGAACAAAGAGAGGGAGACAGAAGACTTTAAATCCTTTATGGATCACAGTAGATCTGGGATGTTGTGAAAAGCAGTGGGAAACCGTGGCCTTGCTTGAACCAAATTCATTCTGCCTGAACACACTCTGTCCCAAGTGATCAATTTTGATACATGCTTGTTCTGCAACATCATCTCAACTAAAGGAAAACATCTTGTATCCACAGTGTATACAGTTTATAAAATCTACAGTGCACAAATGTTTAATGTTAAGAGAAAGAGATAGAAAGTACATTAGAGCCAGCATGACTGGAGTCAATAAATATCACAGACAAGTTTGCTTGTTTTTTTTTATCAGACAGACTTTAAATTTGGTCTGCGGATTGTGCTACAATATCAGGTTTTAGCTGATACATCATCTTACTTACAACAGCAACAGTACAATGAAGATGCCTGATGGAGTCACAATGGCATCAGATGAGAAGATTTAATCTAAGAGAAATAATACGGAGTCCCCAACAATTCATGGCATTAAAGGGTTAGTTCACCCACAAATGAAAATTCTGTCATTAATTACTCACCCTTGTGTCGTTCCAAATCCGTAAGACCTTCATTCATCTTCGGAACACAAATGAAGGTATTTTTGATGAAATCCGAGAGCTTTTTGACCCTGCATAGACAGCAACACAACAACGTTCAAGGCTCTCAGATTTCAACAAAAATATCTTAATTTGTGTTCCAAAGATGAACAATGGTCTTAAAGAACGAGACATGCTCTTAATTATTGAATTTAGGGGTTTCAATCAGACCCATCACCACAGGTGTATAAAATTAAGAAAAATATTCGTTCTGAAGAGCTCAGTAAATTCAAGCATAGTAATTTGTTAGGATGCCACCTTTGTCAGTTTAGTGAAATTTCATCCCTGCTAGATATTCCTCAGTCAACTGTGAGTGGTATTACCGGAAAGTGGAAAAGTTTAGGAACAGCGGCAGCTCAGCCTGAACCACGAATTTCAAACTTCCACTGGCATTAAAATCAGCACAAAAACTGTTCAGCAGGAGCTTCATGGAATGGGTTTCCATGGCCGAGAAGCTGCATGCAAGCCTCACATCACCAAGTACAATGTCAAGCGTCAGATGGAGTGATGTGAAACATGCTGCTACTGGACTCTGGAGCAGCGGAAACCTGTTCTGTGGAATGACAGATCACGCTTCTCTGTTTGGCAGCCTGACGGGCAAATCTGGGTTTGGCGGATGCCAGGAGAATGTTACCTGTCTGACTGCACTGTACCAACTGTAAAGTTTGGTGGATGAGAGATAATGGTATGGGGAAGTTTCAGGGGTTGGTCTAAGCCTTATACTTCCAGTGAAGGGAAATCTTATTGGTTCAGCATTCCAAGACATTTTAGACAATGCTTTGCTTCCAACATTGTGAGAACAGTTTGGGGATGGTCCTTTTCTATTCCAGTATGACTGTGCCCCATCCAGTGCACAAAGCAAGGTTCATAAAGACATGGTTGGGTGATTATGGTGTTGAAGAACTTGACTGGCCCACACAGAGCCCTGGCCTCAACCCCATCGAACACCTTAAGGCCGGTACACACCAAGCCGACGGTCGGCCGATGGGCAGTTTTTTTTTTGTTTTGTTGTTTAAGTTTTCTCAGTGTGTTCCGCACCGTCGGCTGAAGTTGGTCCTCGTCGGCTTGTTTTCGGCCGATTCGACATGTTGAATCGGCGTCGGAGCTCGTCAGTCAGTCGGGCCATCCGATCATTCTGATTGGCTGTTCAGCTGGCGAACCAGTGCGCGAAAAAGGCGTAGAATGGACGTGCTACTTGGCCGTCAGTTGTCGAGCGTCGACTTGGTGTGTCAGGGCAATTTTGGACCCATGACACTGCCGACGTCGGCCGACCCCGCAGTCTGCTTTCGTCGCCACTAGTTCGTCGGCGTCGGCTTGGTGTGTACCGGGCTTTAGGGATGAACTGGAATGGAGATTGCAAGCCAGGCCTTCTTGTCCAACATCAATGCCTGACCTCACAAATCTCAAAAAAGAAGAGTGGAAGCTGCTATATGTGTTAAGGGGGGACCAACTCCATATTAATGTATGTGTATGTAAAATGCAATGTCAGGTAGAATGAAATGGTCATGGTCATCAAAAGGACAACATCAAAAGGAAGTCCAAAAAAATTATCTACCGCATTTCACCACTGAACAAACACAGCTTGTTTATTAATTTTATTTACTGTGAACATGACAAACTGCTTGTGATGTTCCTTGTTTATAAGTCACTTTGTATAAATGCCTCTGCTAAGTAAATGCATGCAAATGCAATAATAAGAACAATATTTCCAGTGGATCCTAGCATTTTCATGTCACAGTTGTAGCCCCCTAAGCTTCACTGAATCTGTGACTCAACAGTCTCTCCACACCTTCTCACTTCAGAAGGCAAACTAAAGACAATCAGCTACTCTGGACCATGAAATAACATTTTAGCTATCACCATATTTTAAGTGATTAATTATGAAAGGTAACATAGTATCCATTTCCTAGAAAGACATATTAGGAAAAGAGCTTAAATACACTAAAATATATATATATGTGTGTGTGTGTGTGTGTGTGTGTATATACACACATACATTGAAGCTGTAAATAAAACAGGGGCCATATTTACAAATCATCTCAAGGCTAAAAGTAACTGTTAACTTGCAGATTTGGGAGAAACTCTTAAAAATAATGAGTATCAGTCCTAATTTAGGACTCCAAAATTTTTGCTCTAAGAGTATTTCACACAGCGTTTTAGCACTAAAACCAGCTCCTACATCTGCCAGTTGTGCCATCAGTTAATAGCTTGTGAGTTGAGAAGCTGTGTGTTAATAAGAAACCTCACTGCAGAGGATCCACTGGTGAGCAAGATATGTAATTTCTCCAAATGTGTTTGGATGAAAAAACAAACTCATCTACATCTTGGATAGCCTGAGGGTTAGTACATTTTCAGCACATTTTCATTTTTGGGAACTATTCCTTTAAGAAAATAAGATAATAATTAAACCAGGCACAAAAGCTCAGCGTAAGACCGTTTATATGGGACACACACACTTACAAACAGCCATTAGCATCTCCTACGCGGTCCCCGTGGTCTTCTTGAGTTTCAAATATCTCAAATTCTTCTCCCCTGTGACCTCAGAAAGAAAATTGCCTCCTACATCATTATCATCTATGCCAGTTGCCATGCAGGGAAGGTCAGACTCAAGGGGAAATGCACAACGTTTATATGGGAGTACATCTGCATGACTGCCACCGTTTATCTTTGCCCAGCACCTTAGAACTAATACTCGCTGTTCACGCCATATGAGAAGCAGAGTGAGCCACAGGGTGGGAACGTATTACCCCAAAGCTATTTGCAGAATTTGAAAAGAAAATTTTGGGGCTCAGGATGACTGAGATGTCTGACTGATGCCGCCAACCTGTTACAGATCCCCTTTTAAACGGTCTTCTGTAGTCAAGCCTGGCACTGATTGCTGTCTTAGCTATCAAAGATCACTAAATACATCAAATCACTGAATGCATTAATGAAAATATTCATAGATGGAAAGTATATATCTAGAGGAAATGTTTTGCTTCCATGTTAAAAGTATGGCTTAATATGCACAGACAAGATGATGCTAATATGCAGTGCACTCCAGAAGATTGGAAATGACGATGTAGAGATTTGAGTGATATCAGCATAATTTTTTTTAATGTATTGATAAGTGATGACACAAAATATGACTAACATATTTTATTAAATAGAAAATAATTTTCATAATAAAAACAAACCCTGCTGAGAAAAAACAAAAACAAAAAAACTTCTAAAACCAGCATTGTACGCCTTAGCATACAATGTAAAAAAGTAAAAAACTAAAAAAAAAAAAAAAAAAAAAATTATATAAAATTAAATTAAATTAAATTAATAAAATAAAAAGTATTTTTAGCAAGAAGTTATAAGGAATTATGTTGATAATGCCCAAAACTTAACTTTAAAGGCATTTTTTGAAGGGTACTGTATATATTTTATTTTAATATGCTTCAAAGTATTTTTGAGAAAGAAAAAAAAAATTGTAAAACCAGCATAACCTGGACTAATGCTATAAAATAAAATAAAATAAAATAAAATAAAAGCATTCACAGCAAGAAATTATAAAGATTTATTCAATATTGTAGGTAAGACTACGGGAATTTTTGGAGGGCACTTTATATTTCAGCTTAATGTGACAGCTGAGTCTACAACAGCTTCAAAGTTTTTATGAGTAGCATAACAACACTTGCACATTTGTTAACTAAACTTGTCAAGCTCTCCAGCAGTTCTTGATTGATCAGAATTAGGAAAGTGGGAGAAATGCCTGCCTTCTGAGTGAAGGGTGCAGGGCGGTTCACCAAAGCATTTCAATAAATTCAGAAAAGTTTGCAGGAAGTCAGAAATGTATAACTCCCCTTGAGACATTCATTATTTTCTCTAGGGTGAATGTGCACATTTCATCAAGAAATAAACATAGTGATCAAAACCTCTTTAATCTTTCGGTCTTATGCATTTCATAAGATTTCGGAGGAGTGCACATTAGCATCATGCTTCTGTGTGCAGATTTTCCAAGCACGGCTCCATTAATGCAGCATTTAATGTGTTTCTTTTAATCATTTCGATTCAAAAGCTTTAGCGCTCAAGTTCAGCATACTATATCATGATTAACATACAATGCTCAATACATTCAAATGCTCAATACATTCAAAATATGACCTTGAACGTGTAATATAAAAATTAAAGGCAATATAAAAGCAGTGAGACCCGGAATAAGGCATATCCACCTCTCTCAGCATTTGTGTGTTTTAATATCCAAGGTTAGATGGCTCTTGATGTAATGAGTGCTCTGATGTCCTGTTATCGTTCTCTGCTCACTCCCTTTTATCCCCTAATTGACTCACTTAAGGGCCATGTTGCGTTATTCAACTGCAGAAATAAATAGCACTTTGATCCCCCAACTATGGTCCCATGATCTTGAGGATAATGCACCCATCATTCAGCTCAAGCGGCTCCTCTTTTTCTCTACTCGACTGTGTGGGCCCACTCGAATACTGTGGGTGGACAAAAGCCAAAGCCAAATGACCTTCAACCAGTGCATTATCATTGATGTCTGACTGCTTACTTTGTACATCTCTCCATACACTATAGATTAGCCATCTGTAAAACAGAGCTATTGAAAAAGATTCCTTTGCAGCTTTCAGTAGAAGTGTGCTTTCATAAAGGCGCTTATAGCTCTTGACACACAGACTGTTTGCAGACCCTGTATAACCTCCTGAGATCAAACTTGAACTTCAGGCGAAATTTCAACAAGGTAAAGTAGATGAAATTACACATATGAATATACACTGTTTATAATAAAATAATATGTATATATAACTATTAACTACAAAATCCTTGACATTTGAAATTCATGCATATCACACCAAAATGGGAGAAGAACGTTTGATAAAAAATCCTTTTTTATGTTGAAATTACATTGTACGCTCTTATATTAACAAATTAATTTTATGCTGAAAACAAAGTGTGCTGATTTTTTGGACGTTTCTAGTCATAATGTATACTATTTCAATTTTGAAATCAGAAATGAGCAAATAATCTGCTACAGACAAAGATCACACATCATATAGACTCTTTATCAAGTGCAAAATCATTTAAATTTTTTATGCAAAGCCTAATTAATATGTATGAGCTATACTGTACAACCCCAAAACTGTCCACCACCACTTAAAGAAAATCACTTTTCAAGAGGGAAAAGACAAAAAAAAAGATAAAAACAGCTATGCAATTTTGAAAACAGAAATTGAATGTGCACCTTGCCTTTTCCTCAGCAAATCATATTGTTGCTTTATCAACAAACAATCAGGCCTACAATATCATTCTCTCTAAAGGAAACTGCTGTTATGTCAGAACAGCAGCAAAGCAACAGACCCTTGTATGATTTCTTCTGCATCCCTAAAATTATAGATGACCTTGCCTCAGTCTTAACTGATATTTTTAATTGCAATGCAAATGCAAATCTCAACATCTTTTAAGTCTGTTGTCATTATTTCAGTGCCTGCAGAGTTAATCACTCCCTATGTCGTTTGGGTTTTGACCTTAGTTAAAGTTAGCAATTAACACAATGTCCCCAAAACTAAAAAAGCTGATGCTCTCAAGATCATTACTGGCTACAAAAGATTGATGCTTCAAATCACTGAGTCACCAAAACTGATAGCTTTTGGTCACCATTCACTTTTATTGTAAAGACATTCTGCTATAAATGTCTCACCTGTGTTCCATGGAACGAAGAAAGTCTTACAGGCTTTGAAAGATTTAAGGCTAAGTAATGGTGAGAGGTTCATTTCTGGGTGAACTATTTTCTTTAAGTTTCTTCTTCCTCTTGAAAAAACACCTCTATCTACACTGTCAAGAACATCCACTAGAGACTCCTTTTCCTATCTTAGCTCAAAATGTCGGGGTGTAGAAGAAAGGAGTTCTGTAGTTCTACAGAACGGACAAGAAAGTGTGCTGCTATCCCCCTCCGTCACTGCCTGGTTGGTTACACAACTCAGCAGCAGAGGAACTGGATAGAACCGCAGTGACATATACTTGGATTATTTTATAGCTAATAACCAAATAAATATATGGAGCATAAACACAGATTTGCAGGGATAGGCAGTATTTCAAATACATGTATTCTCACTCTTGTCAAAAATTAGAACTATGCCATAACTAAGGCCTAAAGAGTGTAAGTCTACACTGTGATACCAAGGACAGTACTGGTTTGAGCAACTGACAACAGATAATATATGACCACTGAATGTTGCAGTTGACCAATCAGAATAAAGTATTCCAGAGGGGCATGTAAAAAGACTTCCCAGAAGACCCACTGTCATCGTCAGCTTCTTCAGATGTGTCATAAACAGTGCTCTGACAAACAACATTACTGTCTGGCATGGAAGCTCTGACAGGAAGGTCTTGCAGAGCACGGTAAAACGCACCCAGTGGGCAGTTTTTACTATGACTGGGGCCCACCTCCCTGCCACTGAAGACATCTACACCGTGTGGAGAAAGAGGAAGTCCACTGTCATCAAGAAGAACTTCACTCATCCTTCACACAGCATGTGCACTCAACCACCTTTGCAGGGTGGAGTGTAAAGATCCTTCCAAACACCACAAAGACCATGTTTCCCTATGCAGGCAGTATACAGTTCACAGAAGTGTCTTATTTTTCATGCATACATACATGACATACCCACATACAGGCTTATCTGGATTATATGGGCCAATAAATTGCACATCACACCATATTTATTGTGCAAGTCACGTTTAACAATCTGTCTCTTCTAAGCAGCTTTACAAACTTTGAAACTCACAGTAAAAGACGTGCAATTGATTTTATAGTTGCAGGATATTGCTCTAGCTGATTTATGCTTACTTTGCCTATAGTCTGTATGTAGTATCCCTCATGTCTATTATTGTCTGTGTTGTGAATAGATTTTCTAAATGCTCCAAGGTTTCCCAATAACTATTTGTTTTTTCTCCACAACAGACAATAAAACTGACTTTGTACAAAGGTTAAAGCTCTAATGGCATTTTAACTTCAGATGAAACAAAAATAAATACAACCCACAGGTTGCTGTTGTTACATCTTTGTATGTATGTATGTATGCATGGGACAGTTAACCTACATTCTCTGTTATTCAGTGTTATAGGTTATTGCATCTAGAAGTAATTTAGCAATAGTTTTGTTCCATACAGTCACCATCATCAAGCACAAATGCAAGACAATACTTTAACACATAGTAACCAAAGAGAGGTGTCAAATAACATGAGAACATATGGTAAGAAAATAACCACATCATCACACAATCATGTAATTATATAAGAGACTGAATACATCCAAAGCTATTTTGATGCCTCTGAAATGGTAAGATAAAGTGCATTTCTCTTGGGTATTTTACATGCTACGTTCATTTAGTGTCTCCTTGAAGCTGCAAATTTTAATTTTAGCATGCGCTAGGTGATCCAATATATCTGGCCCTAAATTTCTCCTCAATGGTGCAACACTAGAGCCATCAAGTGGCTGTTAAACATACTCTTACTAGCTCAACTTTTAATTCCTAATCTCTAAGACTACTGACCTTCACCCTATGCACCCCTTCAGCTCATTCAAAGAATGGGAATATCTGTTTGCAATCACTCTGAATGTGCATTCATTTTTACATTAACATTCTGGACAAAATCTTGTTTTTAATGTAACAACTTCTGCCTAGGAGTGTAACCGGTCTATAATATGAATGCACTTATGGTGATAGAAGTGATCTAGATGTACCAAGTGCAAGTAAGTGTTTTAGGCCAGGCAAGGTACTTGAAATTGAATTGTAAGTGTTCAGTAATGTTTGGTATTACGTATTGGAGTGTCCTTGAAATGTAAGTGTAGAGTAGGTTACTTTAAGAGTATCTGAAAAGCAGACAGTGTATATAGCCTATTAGGAATCTACTTGAAATGTATTGGTAGTACCTTTGGACAAGTACAACAGTGAGTGCAGTGAGAGTACAATCAAACTCAAACAGACAATGTTACATTGAGGGTCAGTAACTAGATGCCATACACTTCAGTTTAGAGCAGAATAACAGTTAGGAGTCAAAAACCTAAAGTTGAAAAGCTTCAGGGCATGTTTAGCTTCAGGCCAACAAACTTACACTAGAAGATTTGACTGTTAAGACAAACGCAACCCATAATAATGAGCTAAAGTGAATTTACGCTTGTCATGCTGAAGTAATTAACGAAAAATCATTTAAATTGACAGTACTGAGACTTTAAAGATGCTGAAACCATCTTTTAAATTGAGTGGATTTGCTCTGAAGCACCAACAAATGAATGTGCTCTCATCACCCTGGGAATTAACTCGGAGTGCACGGAGCAGAAACAATTGTTCAAAACACACTAATTGATGTATGTGTTTAACATATATTTATTTCTGTATTAGTTACTAATGGCAGTAATCATATTTGTTTGATTTTCACAAATGTGTCAGAAGCAATCAAATGTTTCAAGTGAAACTCATTAGTAACAACCAAGAGCACATTCTTGTCATTTTAAATAGCAAGGCTCAACAACAGCTGCCTTCATTTCATAAGTTTCTTATGGCATCTCATGAAAAATGCAATGAAATGAAATGACAAACATAAATACTGTGATCCATAAAAAGTACTGCATAAAAATACTGAATGAAAAGGGGAAGGAGAAAGGAGGAGAAGATCACGCCATGCTTTGTTCTTGTCTTTTTATGTATTTAATTAATTGAACCTTTCCATTAGATGAAAACATGTTACAATAAAATGAAACAAATTTTGTCTAAAAAGAAAAAAAAATTCTTAGAGTAAAGAACATTTTAATAATCTAAAGAAAATTTTCCATTATAAAGAAACTTTTGTGGATTAGAAAGGTTCCATGGTTGTTAAAAGTTCTTCATGGAACATGGATATCAATGAAGAACCTTTGTTTTTAAGAGTATGGGTAAAACATCCAACAATTAGGCTATGTAATACATAGATCCACACTGAAAACTACAGGTAAGAGAAAAACGAAGTTCTTGCATGGGCTGTTACTGACCTCTAGTGTAAAGAAAAATCTTTTTGTGCACTAAAGGTTTGTGCACTAAATAAATGCAACACAAACCCAGCAGGCAGGTACGAATGTTCAGATTATATCCATAAAACAAATTTAATTCAAGCTTGACAAAGTGTTTAATGGCATTATGTCTTTACATTAATTTTTGAAAATGCATCGAGCAGCATTAACTCGTATGTGTACAGAACAGGACTGACCACCCCTGGATTACACCAATGTAACTGTGAATAAAATCATCACAAATATGTGTGTCTCTCTTTTATAAATGCCCATGTAAAAAGATATCAAGCACATGCACAAGCTAAATGCCTTAATGTAGGCTACTGAACTCGGCATACTAAATTAAACATAGACTATGTAGACTTCCCAGACTACAGAATGGGGCTGCACTGTACTATATTACTACACAGGTTGGTGGCATATCCACATATGTTTCTATATGATTTAGGCATGGTTCGAACATTTCAACCACTGACAACTTTAGCTGCTGTGATTTAATTCTTCTAATCTAGCATCCTAAGTAAATAATGTGCATAATTTGATCCCAAACAGACTAGTTTGGAATCAAATGCAAAAATAAACCTACTTTTTCATCTTTTCCTGAAGATACCAGAAAAGTAGGCTACATGGTAAACATACAGTAAATACACATAAATTTAGACAACATTATTGCTTAAAAAAAAGAATGTAAGTGTATAAGCTATTATTTTAAAGCTAGGGTATGCTATTTCAGGGCTACTAGTGTCTCCTAGCGGAACTACAAATACTAAAACATGTTCTCAAACAACATTTGCAAACGCTTCTTCAACTCAAACATCACAAACTCAGCTCTAACGGGTTTATAAAAGTAAAGGCATGTCTCAACAGGTAAAAAAAGAAGGCTACTTTCAATAAAAGGTACAATAATAATTTAGAAATTATAGTTATACCTGTCAAGAAAACTCCACAAGTCCTTCGTGTCGGTTGAACCCCATTTCTATCAAATTCCTCCATCTTGAAAAAAGTCCGTTGATGTTTAACCTTGGTTTACCCCTGAGTCTGTATTTTGGCAAGTTTTTAAATTATGGCTTTCACTTCTGTAGCCTACTGGAATCTGAATTTCCCTTTCAACATCAGCTAAACAAACACCTGACTCAGCGGAGTCATCAGGTCTGCGGTATGCAGACAATAATAAAATAAATAAGCGCAGTTTCTGGAGAGGGAAAAAAACTTTTCAAAAAAAAAAAAAAATCACTGGCTGAGTGAACTGGCCAAATGATTAAGCTCTCGTTTTATGCAAGTTCCGTTTAATAGATTGGATCAGAAGAGTGATTCATTCGCGAATGTGCCATCTTTGGCAACAGTTGACAACAAACGACTGGAATATTATCAGAGAAAATTATTCTCAGGTCGATATACAGTATTTCTGAAACGCGTTTTAATAAAGAGTGGATGATTAAAAACAATACATTTTATATTATTTACCAGACATTTACATTTATTCATTTTCGCTGTTATTAAGAAATCAATATTGGTCTTTATATAAACACCATATTTCGTGCCTAAGTAGACTGAAAAAGGACCAACATGAGAGGCCGTTCTGTACCTGCTCGTGTCCAAGAAACATCTGATTCAAATGAAAACATTCTGTTTGTCATCAGCAGAAGAGCGCGGATATTTGAACGCTGATATAGAACGTTGGAATCAACTTCAATATGACATAATAGAACATTCCGGTCAACAGATGTAGAAGAGAGAGAGAAACTGCACATAGGTGTAGTTGATGATCAGGAGTAAGGTAAGTCACATATCAAGCAGAAGAATAAATAAATTCCTATTGCCTATTGGAAAAATCACTAGTTTTGTTGCAATGTTTGTGTTCAGGTTTTTATTCTGAATTATTCTGTATTATTTTTCTAGAAAATGTTTAGCGACGTTCATTGTGATACAATGGATAAAGTCAAAAAGGAGAAGAAGAAGAAAAAGATGAAATGGGGGAAGTTTCTGTCACCTTCTGTTGATGCAGTGGCCTCAGCCACTACACCTGCTGATGGTCCCAAAGCCTCCTCCTCTTCCTCTTCCTCTTCCTCGTCACAGAAGTGCAAATTTCCATCTCTGCGCCGGGCCTTCCGCAGAATTCTATCAGTGATTCTGCCCTGTGTGTCCCCCACTGTACCGGATGAGTCCTCTACCATTGAGACCCACACAACCAGTGCTGACACACAAACTGACGTCTCCTCTGATGCATCTTCCTCACCTGCAGTCAGCAGATCCTCTGATCCAGGGTTTGATCTGCAGGCTGCAAACCAGGGGAAAGAAGCCGTCAGAGGTTAGGGAATGTTAGCCTAGAAGCTATTACATACTTAATGGTCATCCATCGTTTCTTGTGTACATTAAAGTTGTAAAGTGCACAATTAAAACCATATTGTTATTCTTTCACAGACGTAGCTGGAAAGCACAGCTCCCCTTCCAGCGCTGAGGATACTTCCTCATCCACGGACAGGAGATCCTCAGATCTGCTCACTGCAAGCATGGAAATGGAAGCCATCAGAGGTTAGACAGTTTTACAGTGCACGCTTTTTGGCTGGTTTAAAGTAAACAGCTGTATTGAAAGGGGAAATGTATTCACAGTTATGCCATAGAAGAACCATTTTTGCACTATAGAACCTGTTAAATAGTGCAATAGATTCTTCCTGAAACCATAAAGAACCTTTATTTTTAACAGTATGCGTTCAAATATCTCAAAGACAGTATTATGGGGTATTCACAGATGTGTCTGGAGAGTCGAGCACCTCTACCAGCGTTGATGGTACTCCCTCGGATCTGGAGGCCACTGGAGGATTCACCTCTTCCAGCTCCGTGGGTGTTTCCTCCTCTGAAGAGTGTGAGAAGATTGATCTCCTGGCTGAACTTCAGGCTGCAACAGTTCTTGAAGGTTAGAGAAGTTAGTTAAAACTGCTACTGTATTAATTAAGTTCTATATAATTCAATAGCCTAATATGTGATATACAATAAAATATATCTCATTCAAACTGAATCTCTTCACAGATGCAGCTGGTGATCAAACTATCCCTGAATCGGATCTTGACTGGTGGGTCATGAGAGTGAATGTTGTGCGTTGCAGACTAGTTACTGAAATCAAAACCTCACATGGACAAGCACAATATTGTTTAATGTATTCCTGATGCTTTCCCAGCATCCTTGGAGTCCTAGCCAGTATGACAGCCCAGTCCAACGGTCTGTCCCAGGCTGAAATACTGGAGCTCATACAGTGCAGTTCCGAGCGGGAGCAGAGTGAGATCGAGGAGCTGCGTATGGAGGATCATGCTAAGCTGGCTGATGTTGTGCCAACAGCATCACCAACCAGCATCAAGCACTTGGGGTAAATATCATATATACACAACTAGTTAACAGTTTGAACACACTTACTTACATATAATGTGCCTTTCATAGCCACACCCTAATTAAAGACTTCCTGTCACAGTTTTCCGAATTTAGGAAACACGTGCTACATGAACTCCGTGTTGCAGTGCCTCCTCACCGTTTCCCCCTTCCGGAAAGATATACTTACCCAGCGGGAACGGTGGAATGAGGGAAGCGCAATGCTCAGGTACCAACAATGTTGAACATATTAACTGAAGTCATGCAACATTATATTTCAATCTAAACAGAAAATTACCATTTAGAAGCAGCATAACTAAAGCAGTTCTATATATATTAAATGTATGATTTTCTCACCAGGGCGCTTAGTGACCTGCACATGACTAGGCTGACAGGCAATGACAAGAAGCTGAAAGCAAAGCTCTTGTCTACGGTGAAGGCCTGCATTGAAACTCGCCATCCAGACTTCTTGGGAGACCATCAGCAGGTGAGGGAGACAGTGACCTGTATATACATGCTCATATGTATTATTTTTTGACTCGTATTCAACCTTATCATCCTTCACTCTTTCTCTTCCAGGATGCCCATGAGTTCTTGATGGTTTGCCTGTCCCATCTGAAAGAGGAGGGCGAGCTTCTGCGAAGCTACTGGCCTACATATACCTGCCCAGTAGCTAATATGGAGTTTCAGCTCAACCGCCTTCGCACCTGCAACAGGTAATATCACAAATCCACACCTGCATTCGTTTCATATTCTCAAACTCATTTATGTGACGCCAAAGTTCTTCTGTTGTTTCAGCTGTGGCTTCCAGAGGAGCTTCAGAGAGGATTCCAACTACCTCTCTCTGGTGATCAGTCCTCAAGGATGCCTCACTGACAGCCTGGAGCGGTACTTCAAAGTAAGTGACATTACTGATTATATCATATTAGTAGGAGGAAGTCAACAAATGTAAGCAGTTTCTGTTTGCTTGATTTCTGTGTTTGTTTTCTCCAGACATTTTCATTGGACTGCTCATGCAGTGAGTGTGCCGGCACTACAGCCTCTGAGGCCCTGGAATTAATCACCCGTCCACGGAACGACATCCTATTAATCAGTTTGTACCTTGCAGAATAACTAAACATGAAGTAGTCCATAACGTCTGATCATATGAATCTCTACAGGATCCTGGTACTTCTGGTCATTCGCTTTGACATCACATCTTCAATGCGCAAGCTGGAAGATCGACTAGAAGTTCCAGTAGAGTTTTTTCTGTCCTATTGTACAGGTACGAGTTAGTTCATTAAACATCTTGACTGGCCAGTTATGAAAATTCACCTTAAACAGTCTAAAAACAGTGTCAGAAAGACATTTGCAATGAAAAACAACATTTGAATAATGTTTAAGCATTGAGCATTATGACATCTACTAAACTCTTTTTTCATTTGGTGCATGATCTTCAACAGAGAGCAAAGAGATGACAGTGATAGACAGAAAAAGCCTAAAACAATGGAAAAAGAGCAAGAAGAAGAATGCAATTGAGCCTGCAAGATCACAGGAAAGATATAGACAGCCATTCATAGATAGATAGATAGATAGATAGATAGACAGATAGATGGAATGTTGAAACAATACAGAATAGATAGACAAAAGGAGAGAACTCAGAAGCATTTGAAATGGAGCAGCAGCATCTAATAATCTGTGTTTGTATTCAACAGGTGGAACAATCAGATAGCATCACACAGTACAAACTAGCTGGTGTTGTGTCACATCTGGGCAGCAATTTGTACTGTGGTAAGAGTTTTCTCTACATATTCAGTCATCTAATTTGCTCATTAAGCATTGTACTCAAGTTTCTCTTCTTGTAGGGCACTACATCAGTTATATCCGTGACATCACTGGATCTGAATGGCTGGAATGCAGTGACAACTCCATCAAAAAATCCAGCTGGTCAAAGGCGTCACGTAACATGGGAAAGAACGGCTACATGCTGTTCTATGTGAAGAGGTAAATAGTATCACAAAACTAGTGCACAAAATATGTTCAGTGCTCAGTTCAGTTGTATTAAGTCACCGTTGTTTTGCAGTTGAGCAGCGACTGGTTGAGTTTTGAAAAGGAAAGGAACTACATTTGAAGCTAAACATCAGTTTAGTGAAGTACTTCTGGACATGTGCTTTGACATCACAGCTTCAATGCACAAGCTGGAAGACTGACTGGAAGTTCCAGAAGAGTTTTCACTGTCCTGCTGTACAGGTATGGGTCAATTTATTAAACATCTGACCTCTGCTAGCCAGTTATTGAACACTCAGCTAAATAATTCTGAAAGACAGGGTCAGAAAGACATTTTCAATGAAAAACAACATTTGAATAATGATTAGGCACTGAGCACTATGACATTTACTAAATTGGTTTCTTATTTGATGTATGATCTTCAACAGAGTGCAGAGATATGACAGTGTACTACACTTTAAAAAGCCCAGAACAACATAAAAAGAGCAGGAGGAAGAATACAGATGAGCCTGCAAGACCACAGGAAAGATATAGACAGCAAAAGGTAAATATGTAAATAGTACCACAATTCTAGTGCTCAAATAACATTCAGTGCTCAGTTCAGTTGTATTATGTCACTGTTGTTTTGTAATTGAGCAGTGACTGGTTGATGGTGCAGTTGTGAAGGAACCACATCTAAAGTTGAACATAGCCTTAGTGAAGATCCTTCTGTGGCTCTTCTGGCTGACAGTCTCTAAACAGCTGCTCATCTGTCTTCCTCGATTCCTTGTTGTCATCCTGGGCATTGCATCTCTCCATCAGAACATCCCTTTGCAAGGCTGAAGACTCTGTCAATAAGTGACTGGCTGGCATTATTAGCTGTATTTCCCCTGTTAAGGGTTGTACAGTTATACAGTTTGCCTCGTGGCCATCTTCACTGGAGAGATGCATTCATCTACATCTGGAGTTTATTATGTCACCCTGGTGTTCAACATCCTGATGACCACACCAAAATGTTAAATCAAATCTCCACATCAGAAATTTCAGATCAAGATGCTGGATCCAGCCAGATATCTGTTTTGTCTAGTATCCAAAACTTGTTAACAGCAAGTCTTGTCTGGTACCCAAAACCAGTGTTTTGTCGGTTACCCAGACTGTATTAACAGTCTTCTATCAGCCAGTAAGTTGATTGAGAAAGCCAGAGAAGAGCAAAAGCAAAAGTAATGATGATAAAAATAAAAATGAGCAGAATTTATGGAATAATAACTTTGTCTGACTACCACAAATGTTGTTGTACCACAACAAGCAATAGCAATTATCTCTTATTCTTGAAGACAAATATACTTTGAAATCACACAATATGTAACGGGGCTGACGAGACG